>PNEQ01102067.1:0-11522 GCA_003012365.1 Medauroidea extradentata | reverse complement strand
TTTATGTTCCTGCACTTAAACATAAGGTTAAAACTTCTGTCACGGGTGGGACAAAAAATACCCATCTCTTTGAACACTGCTACCATTTGTTTAAAAAGTCTGTGAATTTATACATATTAAAGACATAAAGGTGTATTTGCTATATATATGAAATAGTGTTATAAATAATCCCAAATGATAGAACAAGATTACATTGTTGCATTTCTTTTAATTAAACATCTTTGACTGTCACGGGTGGGACAAGATAGTGTCACGGGTGGGACATAGTCTAAACTTAATCATATTGTCTCACATTTTAACAAACTAACAATTCAAATACGACAGTATAACTAATATAAAATAGTTTTCTAACAACTTCTACAAAAAATGAATTAAAAATTGGAACCATTTAGGTGCTTTATGCTGTCACATGAAATACCAAAAAGTTCCACCTAAAAAACTTGTTCACATATGTTCAAAAACATCAACATTGCAAGGAAATTCATAAAAAATGCTGTTTCTTACATTTTTAACTCTGGGAGTTGGTAAAAGATAAATAATTTGTTCAAATTGCAAATACGATATGTCCTTGTCATCTGCTTTAAAGAGTTTTCCAGTATCCCCCACAGTCCTCATACACATAACTTTCACTTCTCCATCATCTTCTACTCCACTTTGAGCAGTAGCAACGTATCTGTATTTAGAAATCTTCTTCCTGGTGGCCTTGACAAATTCCACCAACAAAAATGTCCCTGGAACTACTGAGACAACTGTTGGTTTTATAGTGATATTGTGATCTTGGGAGTTGGAACGACCATTTTCATCTTCTTCTTCCGAGTCTGTGTGATACACAGCTGAAACACTCAATTTAAAAACTTTACGTTTCTTGAGCTCCGACTGAACAGTTAAGCCAACACTAAGATATTCATCATCATCTCTCTTAAAGTAGTGTTTTGACTGCATGCCATCAACAGGCAGTACATTCATCCATCTGTTATTCAACGTTTCCCTGTTTTCTTCAATTTCTTCTTTTGAAAGAATCAAAGTTTTGACATTTGGTAGTGAAGAGCATGCAACAGTTTTGAATTCTTCAGCACATTGTACAGTTACTTTCCGTTGCTTTACAATGTTCCACACGGTTCGTTTTGCAAGACCCCCTATTCCATCTACTGCACCCTTACCATGTGACGTTCCAAAGAAATACCATTCACCTTGCACATTTAAATCTGCTGGCATGAAACAGAGGTTTGACATAGTAAATTTGTTCTTAAATTGACTTGCACAGCCGTCTGAAAACATTTTCACACGTTTCACATCAAATTCTTGCTTCAGAAAATCGATAATTTTTTTAATACAAGCAAAAACACAGTATTTGTCGTGGCTTAGCTCATCTGTTACGATAACAAAAGAGCGAATGACACCATCCTTTAGCCAAGCACACGCTGTGAAGAGTGTGATTTGTATGTTGTTCCAGTGAGCCGACTGAATTTCATCCTGTGGTAAACAAGAATAATTTTCAGCAAAGTCAACTTGCAAAATCACTTCGTTATCTTCCACATTCCTTTTCATTTCATTAAAAGCCTTCGACTGTACTCTTTTAACATAAACATGCCTTTTGAACATCCTTAGCTGGGACTGAAGCTCAAGTAATACAGTTTCAACAGACCCTTCCTTTACAGTGAGTTGAGGGTAACCTTCAATGTCTTTCCATTTCGTTTGTATATCTTTTTCGTCAGTTAATGTACTGAGATCATCAGTGCATTCTTCACAATGTCCAGTCATGCAGGCCTCGTTACTTACATCACAACAAATATTCTCTAGAAATTTAGAACCATCAACGGGAAGTTTTGGCATTTTTTTATTGAGAGCCTCCAAAAGAAAAGTGAAATTGGCATGATATTTGCACACACATACATTGTGTGGCATGTCACTTGTCAAAAGAATATTTTTTGGGCGCAATTCATAAAATTTTGACAATTTCACTTTGTTGTCATTTTCTGTAATGAATAGTTGATAGGCTTCTCGAACTGTCATGTTCATGTGACGTTTTTGTAACAATCTTCGTTAACCTGTTTTCAAATCTTTTACTGATTTCACATCCCTTATTCCAGGTGTGAGGCGACTAATATCATCTCTTTCATAAAACTGTTCAATTTTTGAGATAGTATTTTCGTCAAGGGCTTTGCAAACTCTCACACCCTCCCCTCCTGTCCAATTCAGGGAAGCTAATCATGCGTAGGTCTGAACTGTCGTGTATCACTTTATTAATGACAGCTACCTTTTTACTTGGACTGCTTGGCAGGCACTTCTTAACCTTGTTCACAGCCTTTCCTAGAGATTGACAACACTTATACGACCCTAGCGGTGAGATATCTGTTGCCTTTCTTTCAGGGATTTCAAGTATCCTCTTTTTCTGCCTGTACTTCCTTTTTCTTTCTGCTTCGTTCTTCCTCTTCTCTTTTCGTATCCGTATCGATGACTCTACTTCTGTTTTCTTTTTTTCTCGCCGTTTCCGGTCTCTTTCTCTTTCACTTTTTAGATGACTTTTGTGCTTTTCTTCATCTTGTTTCCGCTTTTCCCTGAGTTTCCGCATCCTCTCTGCGGACGTAGTTTTGCCGATGTCTGCAACAATTAATGAAAATGATTTAATGCTTTGTACATAAAATAAAATTACAATTTTGGCAGTTTAAATACTTTACAGAGGAAGGGAAACCTCATTTTGTTATTGTAACTCCTAAGACTAAGTAATTGAAAATACAAGTTAATAATGATAGTGTCCCATTTACAGCACACGAAAGTTGTCACGGGTGGGACAAGTTAAAATATTTAAATAAACTGCAAAATAATAACTTTGCAAGGTCTATATTTTAGTCTTAGTGATTTACTTAACAACCTTCTTACTTCTACAAAGTTATAACCCTAACCTCAAACTTGGATTAACAATAAACTTACTTTTGTAATAATTTTGTCACGGGTGGGACACTGAAACACATGTTTACTTCTTCCAAAATATAATAAAAACTACTCACCTTATGAAACTAACTCGTAGTGCAGCTTGAAATACTGATATAATCTTCAGCTTGTATGAACACTGGTAATAATCATGTAAACAATGAAGCCAGAACAGTGGTACCAATTTATGACACAAAGTTACTCTTACTGGACAACTGTCAATCACTAAATTTGAAAGGACTGTCACAATTTTAATAACAATGAAAAAAAAAAAAAAAAAAAAAACTTGTAGAAAATTATGTTTCAATACTTTTTCTTTGATTTGTACAGAAAATAAGTAACTTTTGTTTTACTTTTTAAATTTTTGCTCAGGCTCACTTTGTTATGGAATGGCTAATCACATTTATTTTATAAACTTATTTTAGGACTGATACTTAGATTTTTCAACTGTTAAAACTAGGCTAATACCTTATGATACATAGGAGTGTATTTCACGAAACTGGTCATAACTTGTCGCCAGCATTTTATTCACACATCATGAGGAATATCAGTAGATTTTCCAGTGTGGATTGTAGTACTCGTTAAGTTTTGTTAAAATATTAGCTTAGGCCTACTGATGTTCACAATTATCGTAAATGTTTTTTTATTTCACTTGAAAGTCTATAATAAGTATGGTGAAAAATGGTCGCCACTGCTGACTATCGGACATCTATCAAGTATTGTGAGCAGTTTGAAGTGTGTTTACAGTTGATAATATTTGTTGCATATTGGTTTTGCTTAATAAGAAGGCCAGGGAATATAACTAAATCATTTTTGAAATAGCACGATCCAGTGACTGTACCTACGGCCACTTATACCGCGGCAAAATTGTGCGTCGAGGTCGTGTCTCATTTCGGTAACACTTGAAGTTAGTTCTGCCACTTGATAACAGATCACACTGGGGTCTTTGTAAATACGTTTTTAGAACGATCAGTGTTGTGGCATAATGTCTGATGGTAAGTAACACACTTTTATGTAATGTTGGTTAGTCTATTTAAAGAAAAAACATATAATTTGTACCCGTAGCTTAATTGTGTCTCATTTCGGTAACGGGAATAGTAAACAAAGTAAAACTGTTTTCTATTATTAGATTAGTGTGATATGTTTCGTTTGATGAAAGGTGTTGGGTAACATAGGCCTACGTAAAGTTCCCATCGTATTTTTCTGTAAGTTACAGGAACACCCAAAGCATGCATTTTCTCATTCCGGTGATGTGAAAACTGTAATGTTACAGAAATGAGAATTTGGTGGTGATGTTGTTGGCAAGTGACTGCTGCACGCGCTCACAGTAGTTAAATTGCAAATAGCTCTAGGCCTACCAGTACCTAGTTTGTTAGTTTCACACTGTCTTTAAACCCAATGAGGTTTTGTCAGAGATAGAATTTATTCTAGTCTGATTCCACTGTAATTGCATATGAATGCTTTTGTTTATGTGAAACTGAAATTTTAAAATTAATATGATAGCTGTGTGCATTGGAGCTAGTATTTGTGCTACTTTTGCTCTGTGAAAAATATTTGTGTTCTTACATGTGAAATAAAAGTACACCTATTCCTGTTTGCAAATATGTTTAATGGCAATGTATAAAATTAAGTGCCCTAGTCACCCATCACATTAACGCATAGCCCTAACCGCTGGACATAGCGACATGAACATTTTAGGGTTGCTTCCTTTTACGTAAGCACCTACTAAGAAGGGATTATTCGAAATTTGTAAAATTAAGGTGATGAAAGAGGTGAATTGTGTTTTAAACCAATCTCAGATATCCCATTAACCTGATGATAATTAATTCTTTCCGCTTCAAAATACTGCGTACACAAATAAATTGCATGTTACCTACCTATTCAATTTATAGAATTTCTAAAATGAAGGGGATGAAAAGCTGTAAAATATGTTTTCTATGATTCCTCGATGTTTCTTAAAACCAGTTACTATAGGCCTAAGTGTTCTTTACCGTACTTTCTTGTGTAGGATCGCGAGTAGGAATGAAATGTACAGATGATTACCAGTGTCTTCACATACCGAGGTGTTCCAAAAGAAGTACTAGAAAATATTCGGAACTAAGCCTAGTGACATGTGGTATTTCCAAACTTGAGCAGGATATGGGTTCCTGTTGTACTGAAAGCCTGAAGTAAGGGAGATCCTCAGCAGACAGATATAAGGAAATAAGAAGATTAAGAACAAGAAAATGTGGGAAAACATGTCTGAAGAACAACGAGAATTAAAAAGAGAATTTTACAAAAGGAAGAAAGAAAATGCAATGAAATCCATGTATAATTTAAGTGACACAGAAAAAGAGAAAAAATGCAAGCAATGGAGCGCAAATTCAAAAAGACATTAGTACAGGAAATAAGAGGATGGTAAAAATTAGAAAGATACATCACATTCCATTCAAAAGAAAAGAGGTAGGAAATACATTAGAAAAGCTAAAGATAAAGGTTTAAACATGATATGAATGACCACACACAAATCTGAAGTCGATTTGACACCACTTTAATTTCTAACCTTCTTTTACAAGCTGCAACTACTAACCTTGGCAGCACACATTCCCCAACACTACACTACGTTCCCCTCACAATTACGTGTAGTAATTAAACAACCAATACATTTCTTACAATTAAACAATTCAGTATAACCCAGACCACCAAGACGACCAATACGGTGCAATACTATGCTAGGAAGGCGAAAAACGCACTGGGAGCTTAATGGTATGGCCATAGCGAGAAACACGTGGAGTAACAGACGCAACTACCTCGCTGTCCACCATTTCCACCGGAAAGTCCTGAAAATCCACCTCCTTCTCGACAGAACCAGCCCTGTCTGGCCGCAAGAGGGGGCGCGGCAAAGGAAAGGTAGCATCCAAGCCTACATCTGAACAATCGTTATGCCGCACCTGGCTGGCATGAACTCTACGAAACAGTCCATCACCCAATTTCACAATATAGATCACGTTACCCACTTAAAAAAAAAAAGTGAACTTTTACCTCTGTTCAAATTCACCCATACCTTCTGGTTCACTGGAAACAGTACAGAAGAATGCGAGTTTGGCCCTGTCTCATGAGATGGATGCGGTAGTAACATAGTTAAACGATGTCTCGGAGTAAATGTAAGAAGAGAGGCCGTAGGTGAAAGTCCAGTAACTGAAGAGGGGGTAGAACGATACGAAAGCAGTCACCCAAACATTGATACATGGAAAGGTGAGAGTTTGCTGCAGACATGAGACTTCTTGTTAACAATTTTTTAAAGGTTTGAACTGACCTTTCCGCCAACCCATTCGATTGTGGGTTATACAGTGAGGAAAACATCAACTTGATAGCCCGATAGATACAAAATTGGGCCAATTCCTGGGCACAAAAGGGCGGACTGTTATCACAAGCAATAGTGCATGGAAACCCAAACCGGGAAAACACTCTATCCACTTTGAATACGCATAACAAAGAATGAGGTAGGTCACAATTAAAGTGGAACAAATCGAGGTGTATCTGTTGCCAAGGTCTTTGACAGGGTGTCTACTAGGTCGCTAAAGTCACGAAAGTCACTAATTGTGAAAAAAATCACGAAAGTCCCACAATAGTCACTAATTTGAAGTATATTTTGGTGTAAGTCACGAAAATTATTTTAGGTTGTTTGATTCTTGTCTAATCATTTGTCAAACGTGCATGTTTACACTACTAGCATTTTTTGTTCACTTTGAAAGTGAAATAAATAATTTGTTTGTATATTAGTTTTCATAGTCATCTTCATAAAGACAACTTAAATTTAGGTATACTGTATATTAATTACACATTTTAAAATTGGACATGCTTCGCGCTATCAGCAATTGGAGGAAACATGAAAATTGTCGGCCGTGTTGTACTTGTTAAAAAAATTATTAATTAATTCTGTTTGAACAGTTTTGCAAGAAAAAGTCACTAAATTTTACTTTTACAATCTGGTAGACACCCTGTTTGAGTAGCGGTCCACTCTCTTCGAGTTTGCTGATTATTATCAATCTGAGTTTGTTGACAGATAGTACAACAAGAACTCTTCTTCCAAATGTCCTCGTAGATACCGGCCACCATACGCAGGAACGCGCCATCATCCGGGAGCGAACTACGTCGGTATGATTGTGGTGCAGAAAATTCAAAACCCTATCGCGCAAGGCTGGAAGAATTACTACCCTGTTTCCATACAGCATTACCCCGTTTCTATTAGACAACTTATCGCGAACGGTGAACAACACTCGCGAAACTTTACTGGGACACTGATGAGGCCAACCTCTTTGGCAATAATCGTACACTGCATTAAATCCTGAATTTTGTTTTGTCTCCTCTGCCACCTCATCTGGCGAAATGAAGGGAATTGTAAGGTACAAAAAATTACATTCTGGTACATCCACCGCATTGGGACAGGGGAGATGGGACATTGCATCAGCCTGAAGGATGCTTTGTCCTTTCTTATAGACAATGGTTGATGGTTACTAATGATGGTAAACATATGCCCGTATAAATATTTTTTAAATTTCTTAACCCCAAAAATGACAGCTAACGCCTTTTTTTTCAACTGACTAATTTCGCTCTGCATCAGAAAGCGTAGCAGACTCGAAGGCGATAGGAAACTTCACTCCATAAATGACATGACTTAGGACAGCTCTTACTCCGTATGCTGAGCTATCGACGCGCAACAGTATTTCCTTGCTGGGTTCAAAGACCACTTATAAGGCCTTTTCAAATATGCAAGTTTTATTCTTATTGAAGGCCATTTTACATTCAGGAGACCATACCCACGTAGTGTCCTTGCGTAACAGCCAGTAAAGGTGTTCTAAAAGGTCAGGACACATGAATAAAATGTCTATAGTAACTGAGGAGAGAAAGATAAGACTTTAACTGTGTAACATCCTTAGGTGTAGGGGTTCACATTATTTTGTCAAATTTTAGCTTTATTAGGAGACTTACCCTCCCCAGAAAACTGGTAACCTAAAAATTCCAAGGAAGACACAAAAAAATCAGAATTATAGGTGTTAACGTTCACATTATGAGCATTTAACTTTGATAACACCCGGTGCAATGTCATGTTACACTCCTACTTACTTGCCCTGCCAATCAATATATAATCAAGATAAACTGCTACATTATCTATCCCCATTAATATTGCCTCTGTCACAGATTGGAAGATTGCAGGGGCAGAAGCCAGACCAAACACTAATCGGTTGAACGTATATAAACCGTTAATGGTGTTCACGGTTAACAGTTCCCTACTGGATTCTTCTACTTCCAATTGCAAATATGCCTGTGTAAGGTCAAGTCGTCTAAACATCCAACAAACTTATTAAATATATTGTTACAAGTTTGAGACATAAACTTCATATGTGGGCAATTCCCATGAGTTCTTTTGGGATAGAGGTCTTATAATTAATAAATAAAAGAATTAAATTAAGTACTGGATTTAATAGCTCACAAAGCTACGAAATACACAAAACAGTAATCAACTATAACTCTCACAACACAATTAGTTATGCACACAATTACTACTGTGTCACAGACACGTTAATTAACTTTGACAATTAAAGCACAAAAAATGTCTACCATCAATTAGTTAAACAGTACAAATCACAATAAAATTCAGTCATATATCCAGTCAACAGTATTTCAAGTAGTGACAGTGTACAACCTTAATAGTCCGCCGTGGTGATGAATCGTCGTGTGCTGCGCAGCACCCCGAGAGCACTGCTGTGTTCACTCTTGAGGTCTTCGGTTCGACTCCCGTCGCGTACCTCCTTCTTCGCCCGTCAGCCCGCCGCAGCAGTCCTCTTGGTTCGTCCAACACTGCTCCGAAGGTAGCCGCCTGCTGCCTCACAGATACTGACGTCACCAAGATGTCTTCACCAGTCTATCTCCATAACCATAGCACCTTCCTCTAGCATGACGAATAGCGAACTCTCCCCGGATTTGTCGATTCGGAGCTTTTATACTTGGCCAAACAGTCGGGTCTTCCCCGCATTACAGGGGTCTAAAATTAGACATTTCATCATGTTTCGCATGTGATTTGAGTCATGTACACCGCTTCGCAGGGTAAACGCACAGTTGTGACAGGTATCTATGACGTAGTTTCGGCGGGATTCCCACTGTGAGACACTCGGGCTTTGAGTCATGGGCCAGCCCTCAATGTGTTTCGACACAGGCACCATCCAGCTCGCCCTCGGAAACACAGCATGCAACACTGCCCCCTCTTTAAGTCTGTTTGTCCCAAACAGACACAACAGCCTCAGGTCCATCATAGAGGGCTAATCTGTCTATGTGTACAACTTTAGGTCCTCTCGCCCGAGAGCCTCGACGAACCATCCGAAATACGTCATTGATCTTCTTCACTATTTCATAAGGGCCTTCCCAATTCTTCTGCAGCCTGGACAATACCCCTTCTTTCTCTTAGGGTTGTACAACCACACTAGTTGACCTTCTTGAAATGTTTCATCTGGTGCATTCCTATCGTAGCGAGTCTTCATCCTGTCGGTGTTGATCCTAAGGTGTCGCCGGGCAAAGTTGTGAGTGTGAACCAACTTGCGACGTAACTCGCTGGCATACACTGGATATGCAATCTGGTCTTCCTCCGCCGGTCGTCTGAACATCAGGTCGCTCGGGAGACGGAGTTCTCTTCCAAACAGCATTCTTGACGGTGTCACCTTAGTTGCTTCATGAACAGTAGAATGGTATGCTAGCAGAAACAGTGGTACTTTGGAGTCCCAATCGTTTTGATTACCAGATACAAAGATGGATAGGTACTGCTCAAGTGTGCGGTTTAGGCGTTCAACCATTCCTTCAGACTGTGGATGTAGGGGAGTGGTTCGGGTCTTCATCACTTCTTGGAAAAGGGCCGCTTCAAAATTCCGCCCTTGGTCCGAGTGAAGCTCCAATGGCACCCCGAACCTTGAGAACACATGCTCTACCAGTGCATCAGCCACCGTGCTGGCTTCTTGATTTGGTATGGGAAGAACCTCTGGCAATTTGGTGAAGTAGTCCTGTACCACCAGCAAGTACCGATTGTTTCTCTCGGTTATTGGCAAGGGACCCAAGATGTCAACCGCCATTCTCTCGAATGGTGCACCAACATTGTACTTCTGGAGACGACCTCGTCCTCTGACCCTCGGACCTTTCTTTGCGGCACAGTCGTCACACATTCGGCACCATCTGTCGACATCTTCACGGCAATGAAGCCAGTAAAATCTCTCTCGAACCTTGTTGAGTGTCTTATTAATGCAGAAATGACCACCTGACACAGAATTATGGAGCTCCTTCAGTACCTCTGGGACCTTGTTCTCTGGGAGGACCAACTGTAGGTGTTCATGTCTGCCATCCGCACTCTCCCAATTCCGGTAGAGGACACCATTCTTCAGAACAAGTGAATTCCACTGTGCCCAATATGCCTTAGTAGTAGCACTCTTTTCAGATAGCTCCTGCCATTCTGGCCGGTGGTCCTGCTCTTTCCAATCCAGAATTGGACACAAGTCTGGGTCACATTGTTGTTCTTCTCTTATTTTATCATCAGTCCAGGAGAACTTCCTATCGGCTGTTGATGCCTAAAGCCTTGTTGTTCTAACATAGCGCACCCCTCCACTTTTCTCCTCTTGCCGTTCACAGTGGCGACAGTTGGGGTCACAAGGTCTGCGAGATAATGTATGTGCATTATTGTGGGAGCGACCAGCACGGTGTTGTACATCACTCGCATCTGTGTCCAATATAAACTCGCCTTCATTATCGGGGAAGCCCAAAACTGGAGGGGACATTAAAACTTCTTTTAATCTTCTTAAAGAAGCTTCACATTCAGGGGTCCACAGAAATTTTCTTTTGGCTTCAGTAAGCTCATGAAGTGGTTTAGCAATCGTAGCAAATCCATGTACAAACCGCCGATAATAAGCGCAGAGTCCAAGAAAGCTTCTTACCTGCGTCCTGTCTGTTGGTTGTGGCCAGTCTTTTATTGCCCTGGTTTTTTCTGGGTCAGTCTGGATTCCATCGGCTGATATCACATGCCCTAGGAAACTAACTTTCTTTTGGAACAGGTGGCACTTCTTGGGAACCAGCTTAAAATTTGCAGCAGCCACTTTCTGGAACACGGAATCTAGTCTGGTAAGGTGTTCTTCAAATGTTTTACCTGTTACCACGATGTCATCTAAGTAAACATGACAAATATCTAGAGGTAGGATCTTTTCCATTAGTCGTTTGAAGGTAGCAGGGACATTGCATAGCCCAAACGGCATGACTTTAAACTGCCAAGTTCCTTTCCCTTGCACAGAGAAGGCTGTCTTCTCCCTGTCCTCTTGTGCCACCTCACATTGCCAGTAGCCACTCTTCATGTCAAGTGTAGAGAACCATTGTGACCTTCTCAAGCTGTACAGTGTGTCATCAATCCGGGGGAGGGGGTAGCAATCCTTTTTGGTCACATCATTCAGCCGGCGGTAATCCACGCAAAATCTTGTGGAGCCATCTTTTTTCTTAACTAGCACAACAGGTGACGACCAAGGGCTGACCGACGGCTCGATCACATCCAAGTCCTTCATTTCCTTCAAGATGCCATCCACAGT
>PNEQ01102066.1:0-76303 GCA_003012365.1 Medauroidea extradentata | reverse complement strand
ATATTTACTGGTTTTCAAGTTTTGTATGAAGTAAAAATATGCAAATTTTGACTTTGAAGTGACATTACGGGAAAACTAGATGAGCTAATTTTTTTCCGTTAGATGTTAATGTTCTCTGAAGTAATGTCTACAAAACTAACACTATTTTATACAAATATAAAATTATGAATTTTTCCCCACTTGAACGCCCTTAAGGTGCCCGCGTTGTTCAACGTTGTATGCGTGTTCTAAGCTTAGAAGTGCGGAAGCAGTAAAAAACGACACAGTACGCACATTACGCCTTATCCTAGCCTCTAGGCGCTAGTCACTGAACTGGCGTGCAGTCTTATCCACGACAACTTGTCTCTATGAAACATTCAATGGTGATCCTATTATTTTATGACGTAATATTAAAGATAAAGATATACTGTGCACGTCGGCCAATTCTAAATGTTTCTGCACACTGAAAAAAAAATATTTGTTAAATTTACAAAGATCGTCTTTGTAATTTTACAAATCCTTGTAAAAGTGGAAATATTTTCTTTGTAAAATTATTCGTTTGTCAAGTTACAAAGCCAATGTTTGTAATGCTACAAAGAAATTCCTTGTACGGTTACCGGCAGTTCCGGCCTTGAGTGTGTCAGTCAGGACACTTCATCTTAGTATATAAAAACAAGTGTCCTGACACACTCACTCACTCACTCACTCACTCATCAACGCACAGCCCAAACCGCTGGACCTAGAACCATTAAATTTTGACGGAAGCTTCCCCATGGCCCGTAGACACCCGCTAAGAATGAATTTTTCGAAATTCGATAATTAAGGGGGTGAAAAGCAATAAAAATTTTTTAACTTCATAATGTTGCCCAAATAAATGTATACTTGCGAATTTTTCGATTTTGCGAAATTCGAAAATTAAGGGGGTAAAAAGTCGTAAAATGTGTTTTTCATTTATCCGTGATTTCTCCTGAATCATTTCAGATAGTGAGGTGTTTTTTCTTTAAAATGATGCTTAAATAAATATCTAAAAGAATTTTAAAATTTTTCGAAATTCTTCCTTGAAAGTTCTTTAAAAAAACACATGTTTTTAATTAATCCCACATATATCCTAAACCAGTGGACATATTGAAATGGTTTTTGCTTTAAAATAAATCTTACACAAGTATCAAAAAAATTCTTTCAGGATTTTCGAAATTCGTCCTTGAAAGCTGTTAAAAAAATATAATGTGTTTTCAAATAATTATCTGTACCACTTATGCCCGTTGAGATATCGAGATGATTTTTTTTTATAAAAAGGAAGCTTATGTAAATATCTACAAATCTAATTCAGGATTTTATGAAATTCGAAAATTAAGGATGTGATAAGTAGTAAAATCTGACAGTCTCCCGAAAAAAGAAAATGATCACGTAGAAATAATTCATCAGTAGTTTCTTTTTGCCAACCTACTCATAAATAAAACCTCTTTGGACTGTAGCCTGTACATACGAAAGAAATATCACGGCCTGTCTTTAAGCATTCACTCGGGTATTGTATAAAGTTTGTGGTGTAGGTGGAGTGAGGTTACGGGTTCGTATCCCGTGCAAGACTTTGCGATGGGAATTGCTGTGACATCATACGAGCACATTGCTAAGACAATTTATAGTTCACTATTATTGAGTACGTTAGCTGTTAAATGCTTTCATCACATAATTTATCCAGAGTTACTGTTTACATTACATAATTTCACGCGGGCAAAGCCGCAGCCGACCAGCTAGTTTTATATATTAAGATAAACTAAAGTCCGTGAGGACTTAAGTCAAAGTCAGGGTGGTCTAGAAGAAAGATGCGTAATCCCTACGAATGAAGGACACATCTTCGGATTCAAACGCCTTTTTGAAACTTTTTTTTTATTTTCAAAACTATTCAGTTTAATATTTACTTAGTTAAAAGTTATTTAATAGCATATATAAGTTAGATGTCACAGTTACAATAAAACGAGTATTTAAAATTTAATTTTTGTAATTTTACAAACATATACTTTCTATTTTTTAAAAGACATTTGTATATTTGCAAGGAATTTCTTTGGGAACTAGGTTTCCAAATACTTTTATTTGTAAAAGTACAACACTGTTTTTACAGCTTGTGCAAAGACTTCCATGGCTAGAAGGACGAAAAAAACGCCCTTAATAGTAAGGGATGTAGAGATTACTCACACCAGAGTGCAATAAAGTTGTTAGTGGCTAAGGTGAACCAACTGAGGTGCAGTATTCACCCCGACGTTTTACGTTTTATGTCTTACAAGTATATTCGTAGCTATTTAGGATCCACAATGACAAATTTTCAGGACGCTCTTGTGCCAACCAATGCGATCCAGGTTCGATTCCCGGCGGGGTCGGTCCCCGGATTTTCGCATGTGGGAATCGTGCCGGATGATGTCACTGGTCGGCAGGTTTTCTCGGGGATCTCCCGTTTCCTCCGCCCATTCATTCCGGCGCTGCTCCATACTCACACCATATCACCCTTCACCAGCGCTAAATGTTAAGCGCTGACCAATACCTCCTCACTCTTCACTCACTCCTTGTGGGATTACGAATCTGTATGGGGTTTTAAATCTGAGTGGGAGTAAGATAAATTGTTTTATACTCTTTAGTATGTTTTAAAAACGTAATATATATATATATATTTCTTTTTTTTTTTAATTTAGATGATTATAAATGTTTGCGAGTATAAACGTATATTCTTAGATTTACACGCTCAAGACTGAAAGACTAAGTTTATAAAAACACGTTCGATCATTTAATGATTCGCAAAGTATTTTTCAAATAGGTGCAATATCAATAGTGAATGTTTGTACAATCGTGAGACGTTGACACAAATGATTATATCCAATGCTTAAAATACTTATTTTTTCAAGCAGGCATATAAGTAGTACTCTTTTTTTAATGCATTTATAACTAAGTATTATCGAGATTGAAATTTTACAATACGTTAATAATTACGGTGTATTTAAGTTGTGCTTTAGTAATATTAATTATATAAAATGTTAATTGTGACGTAACCTATCAGCTAATCATTTTAACATTGCCTGTATAAAGGCCATATATATTTTAGGATAAAATAAACATGGGAGATGTTTGATAACTATGTAATTTGTGACTGAAATATATAATGATCGTAATGAACTAAATACTAAATATGAAGTACAAAATACTTAATAAATTTAGTATAATAAATCGTATCACCTTACATTTAGGTAACTACAATAACTAAATGCTTTCAGAATGACACATTATCGAATTACAGATACTTGTCACTCAGGTCAGTTCACGCATACAGGTAACCGTAGTTACGCTTAGGTGCTTGTGTTTGGGGGGAGAAACAGCGATACGGTCGACCTCTATGCGTGCATCAAATACCCCCCTCGCCTTTACGACCGCCCCGCACGATTCACGTGTGGCCGCGAAGGGATATAAACATGCCAGGCTTAAGTTTTCCGTGAGCTGAGACCACATTTTATGGTTTATCGGTGAAGATAAATGAGTACCACATGCCTGTAAAACCGTTATAACCTTTACCGTGAAGTTTTTCGTACCTGAAAAATTGCTTTCAAACTAGCCAATTAGGGCGTTTCCAACTATAAAAATAGCGCAGGAGAAGGATTATACACCAACATCGCCGCATAATTAACCGAAAATGTAATACGCTAGTTCTCTTTTCTGATAGCGGCTGATCTAATAACCGACATTTCCTTTAGCAAAAAGTATACCTGGTTGAAATGATGTTTTCATTTTTAACTGTAAAATAACAATAAAGACATTTTCCTCCACTGCATTCCTTCCGTTCATTCTTCGAATGACTGTTCCTTCCATTGAAATTAATTAAGGGTTTAATTACGCATCTTCGATATCAAAATATAAAAAGAATCTATCTCACCAAATTAGCTCTTGAAATACTCTAAGAAAACTTTTAAAACGGACCTCATGAATTAATGCCATGTCTCAACGTGTAATTTATTTAGAGTAATGAAATATGATTGTACCTGAGTGACGTGGGTTTATGTAAACACAGTGGCGCTTACGTTTAAAGTTTTCTTAAAGTTTCCAGCCCCCGTTTTATTGACGCATAACTACGTGTTCAAGGGGACAAATCGGAGTCAGTTGTTAACGTATGACAGAAGGATCTACATAATGCATTTCCGTTAAACACATAGCAGCTGCGGAACAGTGTATCAACCTAGGAACATTTAGGCGCTCACATGAGATGTGTTTGCTCTCCTTTAAGATTTCGTTTTTGCGTGTCTATATTCAAGAAATGCATGTTTATTGAACAGGAAAACATAAAATTTTTACCCATTTGCAGCCATTCTGACGTCCGTTACTAAGTTCAGAGACAATCGGTGAATACCCCGCCCCGCCTCCCCCAGTATTTACGCAACTGACGCGATAGATATGTCACATAGGGGCAACTCACTGAAATTGCATTCCGAAAGAAGCGGGTTCTATTGCTTGGCCAACCAACCACGATTCAGTAACCCAAAATTTTCCGAAATTACTCTAAGTAAATTCAGGAAGAGTCCTTGAATATATGTAGCTTATTGCCGGTTCCTGCTCTGATTCCTATACAAGGTGAGCCAATATGGAGAACGTTAATTTTGAATGGTTATGCTTACGATAAGTAAGTGAAAATGAGTATCCTATTTGTCGGTAGAGTGACTACTGAGTAAATATTGATAATTTATCAAACAACTGTTAAATGGTAATTTCTTTTGATCTTTGAAAGAACTGTGCAATGGGAGTGCATGACTGGATTTATTTGCTTGGACATACTCCATTGCGAAATAAATGACTGTCAAAAGAAAACTAAAAATAAAAATAAGACAAGAAAACATAAATAAGCAGAGTATGCTTTAGTCATCAGGATACATACACAACATGAATTCCAAAACTGGAATCTGGTCAGATAAAACAAGGAACAAACAGAAAATAAAAAAAATAACAAAAAAATAAAAAAGAGACCTAAGTTGACATGCGACACAACGATGAGACGAAACAAAAACAATCAGTCACACTCGTGTTCCTGAACCCTGTGTGTCTACCTGATGACGGGAACAGATTCCAGTTGACTGACTGTTTGGAAAACTACTGTGTTTTATTTCGTCTCATCGTTTGTGTTGTTTGTAGTTTATTTCTGTTTGTGTCCGACATCTTCGTGTTTTGTTTAGTCTCATCGTTGTGTGGTTTGCTGTATTTCTGTTTGTGTTTTTGTTTCGTCTCATCGTTGTGTCGCATGTCAGCTTAGGTCTCTTTTTTTATATTTTTGTTATTTCTTTTATTTTCTGTTTGTTCCTTGTTTTATCTGACCAGATTCCAGTTTTGGAATTTCATGTTGTGTATGTATCCTAATGACTAAAGCATACTCTGCTTATTTATGTTTTCTTGTCTTATTTTTATTTTTAGTTTTCTTTTGACAGTCATTTATTTCGCAATGGAGTATATCCAAGCAAATAAATCCGGTAATTTCTTTAATTAAAATCAATAACTACTTGGCTTTCATTATTTTTACACTATACAACTTGGCAGTGCTTAGCATAAACTGTTTTTTATATATATTTAAAGGCAGTTTCATTAAGTGCTTATCGAAATCTCTTCATTACTAATTAATAACGTATTTGAAAAATTACAATGGTGGAATTAGCATAAATGGCTTACAACGACTCTCACCGTCCTCTGTGTGGCGGAAATTAATAAATCAGTAGGAGAATAAAAGCGCCTAAATCCGCATTGAACCATCGCTTGACACTCTTATATTGGCTGACCAACCCTCCCCCCTTCACGGTTTCCCTCCTCACAATATTGGAGTTCGTTTCATTTTTTTTTTTTTTATGAAAGGGAAGCTTTATGTCAATTTTATTTAGGTTACGATCATGTATCTGCTGAACGCTTTTCACAGTGTACTTTTTTTCAATTTTTCTATAAATATAGAGGGTAAGTCAAGGTGACTTGTAAAATGTTGCTCGATTTTTTTTATTTGTCCGTGTAGTGACCGTAGTGGGAGTAACACTACTTTGAAAATCGACTTAAAATTACACCAATTTACATACAATTAACATCGTCTTGATCTCGCAATCTTCAGACACTGTTCAAACATTTGATGCAGAGTAGTTTTTGATTTTATATTTAAAGAAAACTTTATGTTAAGACGATATTCGGATTTGCAATACTCCAACTGTGCTTACATAACGAAATAATTAATGAAGAATATTATCTTACTTTTACTAAACTATTGCACGGCATAATGAACACGTTCCTTCCCTGACTCATCCTATATATATATATATATATATATATATATATATATATATATATATATATATATAAAAACTAGGGACAGGACAATTTCGCGAATTCAATGACCGACACGTTAGAATCAACTTGCCAATGAATACTCAAGCCTAGACCATTTGCGCATTAGCTGCTAGCTACTCTGTGGAAGAGCAGACAATAAACGAATAGACGGGGCTTGAATATGCATAGGATAATAGATTCTAGCATGCGGGTCATTGAATTCGCGAAATATTCCTGTCCCTGTATATAACTCGTAAAATGCATACATTATTACTGTCATTTAAAATGTGAGCATACTAATACCATTTGTATGTTAGAACCAAACTAGTAACTTTTCATATAACTGCCTAGTAATAAATGTCCGTACAATTTGGAGAAGAAAAGATGGGAATTGCCTGTGTAGACTATATTAAATATACAAGGTTTTATTTTACTTTAGAGAGTTTATTTATGTCCCCCCATTTTATGCCATTAGCCTTATAGTAAGGGATAGCTTGCAAATTATCAAAACCTTAGCAAATAACACAAACATCAATGCCCGTGCTGTAAATGTAGACTACAGTTAACGAATATTGTACCATATATGCTATAAGTGATAATTAGAGACAACGATTTTAGTTGACAAGAATTATGCAACAGTTTGTTCCAGTGCATCACGTGCACATCTGCAACTGTGCTTCATGGCCAGTGATTGGCTGTTTGTAACTCTCAACATATATTGTATCTACCCGCGAATCACATACGTGTAGCGTCGCAGTGACGTTATTCTCATTGGCACAGTCAAATGAGTGACGCCTCTACACGAATACAAGCTGTCAATAACTACGTACCAGAGCTGCAGATGTGAACGTGAGACGCTGAAACAAAATGTTGCATAATTCTTTTCACCAAAAATCATTGCCTCTGGTGATAACTTAAACCTTCTGCTGAAAAGAATCTACGACACCTACTAGCAATAAATATTTTACGTGAAATATTTTCTACCTAACTAATCCTGTCTAAAAAAAATTGCAGGAAAACCCTGGGGTATCGTAGCAAGTTATTATAGGTGTTTTGAGTAACTACATGGACAAGTGCAATCGCAGAAATGTAGTGGTGTTTGTCAGCGATTTAACTCAAAATCAAACCAGTTTCAAGGATCATTTGTAGAGGTACGACAATTTCGCGGATTCATCTGGCAGCAGCCTAGACTTGTCAGTCCTATACACCCGCTGGCCACAATCGATTACCTATTGGCTTATAACCGTACAAGCATAGGTAGCAAGCGATAGCACTGCGCATTATTTCCTTATTTACTACTGGCTTGCAGTAGTCAAGCGCGTTTCGTAACAGCCGCCAGCAAGTCAAAGACATGACAATGACGTATACACTCTAAATCTGAATTAGTGAATATTCACTGATTCACGATGATGGATGGAGCAGTTTCAACAATTTGAATCAGTGACAGATAGTCACTGTTTAATTAGTGAACATTCACTGATTTCCTTTAAGAGTGCCAACATCTCATAAGTGAATCAGTGAATATTCATAATTTTTTCCAGTTGTTTTCAAAGAACTGTTTTCACTTATTGATTCAGTGAAAAAATACTGGAAAATCTGTGGACATTAACTAATTAACTTGTGGAATGTTGGCACTCTTTATCGGAGTCAGTGAATAGTCACCGATTTCACAGTGGTTTCTCACTGATTCGATTTGTTGAAACTGCTCCATCCATCGGCGTGAATAAGTGAATATTCACTAATTCAGATTTAGAGTGTACATAGTTGGCGTTCAACCTGACCTGGAATGTATCTGCGAAATTGACGTACCTCTAATCATTAGAGTAGGTTAGCGCTAGAGACATACAATTTGTGCGTTATTATTTGGCGGTAAGCTATAACTAGAGACCGGGAAAATTTGTGGATTCACTGACCTGTAGGTTAGACTGCAAGAATGTATGTGAACTCTAGTAGACAGCTGCTGTTTATTAGCTGCTCGCTGACACTGTGAGACGGGCCTGAATGTTGTTTCATTTTTATTATTGGCTCAGTGACTTACACGCGATGACAAACAAGTCAAGGATTGTGAAGGTGATACGAACTTACAGTTGCTGGAGTTCTATATTGGGCCTAAAAAGAAAACGCGAATTTTTCAGGTGCCTACCTATAATCCATTAGTAGAGGCACGAGCATTTCGCGTATAAATCCGGCAACAGCCTAGAATTCTCTGTCCTGTACATACACTCGCTAAAGTCGAATATTCATTGGCGTCTAACCGTGAAAGGGGGTAGTACGTGTATTCTTTACTACTTGTTTCTTATTTATCACTGGCTTAAAACAGTTGTCGTCTAATCACAGAAAGTGCGATGAAGTACACGTTGTTGGCGTTCAACCTGACTTAGAATCAATACGCGAAATAATCGTGCCTCTATCCATTAGCCTACACTCACCAAACACACTCTGAGATGTTATCGTCTCCAAGCCTTAGTATATTTCTGTGCCCGCATTAAAGGTTAGTAAAGACACGCTACGAACAGCCGTGAAGCAGAGCTACCGAGGTGCACGCGAGACACTGAAACAAAATGTTGCAAAAATCTTTTCGCGTCAAAATCGTGGCTCTAATAATTGTTAATTGGTTGGCAGTGGCGTGTGGTGACTGTGTTGCAAGGTAAGCCGCGTTTGTTGTCAACTTAGCTTGTTTACTTCCTCGTATACATGCCAGCCTCTCAGACGTAGTTGTGCAGCGGACGTTCAACTTTGTGTATAATAATTAGAGGTACGTCAATTTCGCGGATTCATCTGGCAGCAGCCTAGACTTGTCAGTCCTATACACCCACTGGCCACAATCCATGATCTATTGGCTTATAACCGTACAAGCAGGTAGCAAGCGATAGCACTGCGCATTATTTCCTTATTTACTACTGGCTTGCAGTAGTCAAACGCGTTTCATAACAGCCGCCAGCAAGTCACAGACATAACAATGAAGTATACATAATTGGCGTTCAACCTGACCTGGAACGTTTCTGCGAAATTTACGTACCTCTAATAATAATTACTAGAGATAGGAAATTTCGCGAAAAGATTTTTGCAGCACTTTGTTTCAGTGCCTTACGTGCGCATCTGCATCTCAGCTTTGTGGTCAGTGATTGGATGCCGTAACATACAGCGTCTGGAGGTTAAACCCGCAAATCACAGACGTGATGTGTGGCAATTATCCGTGTGCTGATTGGCGCAGTCAAATGAATAACGACTCTGCACAAAAGCACTCTGTCAATAGCCATGAAGTTGAGCTGAAGGTGTGCACGTAAGGCACTGAAACAAAGTGGGGCAAAAATCTTTTCACCAAAAATTCCCGTCCCTAATAATTGCCTTGCAGCTAACTTGTGAGTGGCCGCAGTACATTCTATTAGACCCAGTTTAACTGTTGTTACTGGTTCCTGCTGCGTGCACCAATACTGTACACTACTAAGCAACCACCAGCATACTTTGCAAATCATCACCACACGTTACTGTTGGTTGGAAAAGTCCTTCAAGGATTGCTACACATTTTATCGGCCAATAGCAGGCGTCAAGTGAGCACATAGTAACTTGCAGTCCAGTCTGTTGTCTTATAATATCTAGGGACCTGAAAAATTCGCACACGCTAGAATTCCAACAGCTATAAGTTATCTGTGTGTGTGTCTGTGGCATCGTAGCTCCTAAACGAATGGACCAATTTTGATGCGGTTTTTTTTTAAGCTGACGTGATCGAGATGGTTCATAGTTATGATTCAATGAAATTTGTTCAGTCGTTTAAAGATAACGAGCTCTTTTCTTGTTTTTTTCTTTTTTTTCTTTTTATTATTTTGATTTTCATGAACACGTCAAGTCAATTTTCTTTATTTAATACTTCTAAGACAAATTCATATCTGTACTGTTTCTCTATGCAGAATCGATAGTTCACATGAATAAATATTATATTCCAACACACTCCCTAATTTTTCAATTGTCTAAATTTTCACTAAATGTTTTAATTTTGATATTATTTTAAGGCTTTGTTTGAATATTGGCAATTTGCAGTAATTCAAATCAATTTTCTCACCTCGTAATCGCCGATCTTCTGGGTCCATAACCTGTTCAAATATGGGTTTTTATTAGATTTTAGTTTTAATATTTTATATTGGCAATCCACAATATTAAAAACATGTAACACAAACTTTAGTAGACTTTTTTATTTTTTTTTTTTAATTTTCATAAACACATCAAGTTAATTTTCTTTGTTTAATATTTCTAAAACATATTCATGTCTCTAAACATCTTCTCTATGCAGAATCGATAGTTCACTTGAATAAATATTATATTTGTTGGAAACGAGACTAACATTTGCTGTCATCTATGGCAGATACAAAAAGAAAAAGAGAAGTTTTGTTTATGTTTATTGATTGCTTTGTGGTATGTATGAAAGAAAATATATATCAATTTTGGCCATTGAAAAATTGTTGAAATACTTTTATCGAATTTGAGGTAGCTCACACAAAAGAAACACAATTTAATTTATTAGGGAGGAGAGACAGTCTGGTAGACTGATTTCTGGACCCAACATTTAATGGTGAGCCCGACGTGATTGCTGTGAGTTATCTTCTGATTGAAAGGTAAGTGCATACATTGTAAAACAATGGAAAGTCTTGCAAAGCAGCGAATACCCATCAGAATGTCTTTCACTAAAACGTTCAATAATCTGTGTGAATTATTGAGCGAACCTGAACCTGATGCGGAAAGAATTAAATTCTTGGTCGAGAAACTACAAAGGTTATCGCAAGAGATGTCTGGGTTGGATGAACAAGTTTTAAATTATATGTTAAATGACGACGACGAGGAAGGTAAACTGTATGAAGCCGAGTACAATGCCATTGAAGTTTATAGAGACCAAATGATTAATTCTAAATTAAAGTTTGAAGCATTCTATAGTGAAAGGTTACTAAAAAATGTTTCTGATGGTAAGGAAAATATTTCTATGTGTTTATCTCCGACTTCTCGTAACAAGAAATTAAAGTTGCCGAAAATTTAATTGAAGAAATTCGGAGGAGAATTAAAATACTGACTTGGTTTCTGGAGTCAATTCAGAAGAATACATGAAGATGTAGATATAGAACCTGAAGATAAATTCCAATACTTGATCCAAGCCACAATTCCTGGCACCAGAGCTCGTGAGTTAGTAAACAGTTTCCCTCCAACAGCAGCAAACTATGATAAAGCGATTGACAGTTTGCGTTTACGATTCGGCAGAGAAGAGTTGCTTGTTGAGTACTATTTGAGAGAATTGTTAGGACTAGTGATAACAAATGTTAACAGCATTCAAAAAATTTTTGAGTTGTCACATTTATATGATAAGCTTGAGGCTTATTTAAGGGCTTTAGAGTTAATTGGTATGACACGAGATAAGTATGCTGCCATGTTGTTCCCACTGGTAGAATCATATATCCCTGAAGACATTCTGAGAACCTGGCTGAGATGTTCAACAAGTCATACTACTATTGCTTCTACCGATGTAGGCTGTAACACTAGTAACAAATTACAGCAGTTGCTAACATTTTTGAGGAGAGAAGTAGAAGATGAAGAAAGAATTTCTCTAGCTAGGATTGGTTTCAAAATGACAGAAGTTCGTGTCAACAAAGTGAAGACCAAACAGTCTAGTGAACTACCTACACCTACTGCAAACAATTTGTTCTCTTGAGAAAAACGTGATAAAATTTACAAAAACTGTGTTTTCTGTGAAAAATCGCACGAGAGTAAAGATTGCTTTCATGCTCAAAAGTTACCACTCAGCAGAAAGAAGGAAGCCTTAATCAAAAACAAATTATGTTTTGTATGTTTGAAAATTGGGCACCGTTCTAAAGAATGTAAGTCAAATGTGAGATGTATAGTTTGTGGTAAACGTCACCAGACGATAATATGTACTGAATTGCCAATTAACAAAGATGATTCTGAGAAAAAACCACATGAAAATGAGTAAAGAGGAAGATAATATACCTACAAGTACTTTGACCAGTCAGAATATTTCACAAGAAGTGTTGCTACAAACTCTATGTGTCAAACTTCAAGCTAATGGGAAAAGTAAGATTGTGAGAGCTCTGATTGGCAGTGGTTCACAACGTTCGTATATCCTGAACCGAACTGCAGAAGAAATTGGTTGTAAACCAATTAATACGGAATCTTTTGTTCAAGTCTTATTTGGAGGAGCTAAATCAGCTAAGGAAGAACATCGATGTTATAATGTGACTCACACCGACTTAAAGGGAGATAGATCATACAACATACAAATATTAGATCAGTCAAAAATCTGTGGTTCCATTCCTCGAATCAAATGTATAAATATTATTGAAAAATTGAGAAAAAAGGGAATTTGGTTAAGTGATTTTGGTGAAGGACAACCTGCCATTGATTTATTGATTGGTGCAGATATTGCAGGGAAATTATTTACAGGAAGAACTTATCAAATGCAAAACGGACTAACTGCAATGGAGACACTTCTTGGGTAGCACTACTGGTCAAGAAAGAAGTGTTAACGGTGCTAACCTCGTGACTTCTCTGCTAGTGAATAGTCAGAACCTACAGGATCTATGGAATCTAGAGATCATAGGAATCAGAGATACTTGCGAGAAAAAAACGAAGGCTGAAATAGATGTTGCAGTATATGAACACTTCAAAGAAACTGTAATTGTAAATAATGAGGGTAGGTATGAAATTACTCTCCCTTGACTAGAAAATAAAGCAAATCTGTGTGAAAATAAAGATGTTGCGGAAAAAAGGTTAACATTCCTAACCTTAAAACTTGTGTCTGAATGGAGGTATCAAGAGTATGATGATGTTTTTAGGACCTGGTTAGAAGAATATATAATTGAGGAAGTTCCAGAGGTAGAATTGAAAAATTCTGGTCGCTATTTGCCACACAGAGGAGTATTTAAGACTAATTACACAACAAAAGTTAGACCTGTTTTTGATGCTTCTAGTAAAAGGAAAGGATTTGTATCACTTAATGATTGTGTGGCCAAGGGTCCTAACTTGCTGGAATTGATTCCAACTGTATTGATGAGATTTCGAGAGAAAAGCAAAGGAGTGATAGCTTATATTAAGAAAGCTTTCTTACAATTTTCTGTTTGTAAAAGAGATCGTGATTACTTGAGATTTTTGTGGTGGGCAGACTCTGAGGACACAAAAATACAAGTTTATCGACACTGCCGTGACGTGTTCGGCGTGAGCTGCAGTCCATTTATCCTTGGAGCTGTAATCAATCTACACCTAGAAAACAGCACAACTGAAGTTTGGCCAATCGCAATGCAATTGATGAAATCCTTTTATGTGGACAATTGTGTTACTTCAGTGGATAATAAAGATAAGATGAATGATGTCGTTGATATTGCATCCCAACTGACGTAGGTATGTGGCAAAATTTGAGCTAAGAGGTTGGGAACACGCCGAACTACTACCAGGTGACACCAGCAACGAACCTTCAATGGTACTTAGATTATCCTGGGACAAGAAGAAAGATTTATTTTATGGCTATGTTGGTGATACAAACCTTTCTGAGAGACCCATAACTAGGAGGACCACTCTATCAGTAACACAAACTGTGTTTTACCCTATTGGTTTCACCTCTCCTGTTACATTGGCACCAAAACTTATGCTGCAAGAGAGCTGGAAAAGAAAAATAAGCTGGGATGCAGAAGTTTCAGAAGATCTTAAATCTAAATTTGTAAAATGGTTAAAAAAAAACTTAACCAAATTGTCGAATGTGAAAATTCCAAGATTTATTTCACCACCGGGAAAAATCATTAAACGTAGTCTACACGCATTCTGTGATGCTAGTCAGGCATCCTACACAGCAGTGGTATACATTGGAAGTGAGCAAGAAGTAGATTTGGCTCATGTTCAACTGCTACAAGCAAAATCAAGAGTTGCTCCTCTGAAGGAAATTACTGTTCCTAGGTTGTAGTTATTGGCCTGTTTAGTAGGTGTTCGTCTTACAATGTCTGTGAGAGAAAGTATAGAACTTTGGGATGTTCCACGATACTTCTGGACTGACTCTTCTACTGCTCTCTGCTGGATTAAAAATGATAAACCATGGAGAGTGTTTGTTTCAAACCGAGTAAAGGAAATAAGGTCAGCAACAAACTCAGATGAATGGCATCACGTTCCAGGGAGATTAAATCCTGCTGATCTTCCATCACGAGGATGCACAATCGATACTTTAATAGAATCAAAATGGTGGGAGGGTTCTGATTGGCTGAAGTTGTCTGAAAATGAGTGGCCAAATTCTAAATGTCATGCCGAAGAAAATATTGTGAACAAAGAGAGAAATAAGGGTTTGCCTGTTCTCGTGTCCACATTGGTAGAAACATGGTACCTGGCCTACTTTTCCAGTTACAAGAGAATATTAAGATTGATTGCTTGGATCTTGAGATTCAGGCATAATGCCTGCAAGAAGCCAAATTTAGACCAATTGGATAAATGCAATCTCTCTAAAAGATTTTATCTGCAACGCCTACGTAATAATTTGAGGGACAGATTCCGTTCAGAGTACCTAAGCCAACTTGTTCAACGACCTGGAGGACATGAAGTCTTCAGGGAAATAAAAGGAGACGTGGTTCTCGTTGGCAGCGACGGAAAAAGAAGATTGGACTGGCCGATGGCCAGGGTGTTGAAGTTGTTTCCTGGAAAAGATGGAAAAGTTAGAGTTGTACTTGTGAAAACTTCTTCTGGTGAAATTATATGACCTGTTCAACGTATTTTTCCCTGGGAAGTGTCATGTTCACAAGAAGTCACAGAAAAAACCTCACCTCTGACTCTTCCCGAAAAACAGGATGTCTCTGTCAGCAGAAGTGGAAGAGTAGTAAAACCTCCGTCTAGATTTTTACGAGACTAAAACTGATTCAAAGTTGTTTTCTTAAACATTTGGACACATAAGTTTTGATTGCTTTTCCCACAATCTAAAGGTGGGAGTATGTTGGAAACGAGACTCTTTAACACTTGCTGTCATCTATGGCAGATACAAAAAGAAAAAGAGAAGTTTTGTTTATGTTTATTGATTGCTTTGTGGTATGTATGAAAGAAAATATATTTCAATTTCGGCCATTGAATTACTTTTATCGAATTTGAGGTAGCTCACACAAAAGAAACACAATTAAAATTATTAGGGAGGAGACACAGTCGGGTAGACTGATTTCTGGACCCAACAATATTCAAACAGAATACACAGTTCTTCTTCGAGGCTAGCCTACAGATTGGTAAACCGGCGAAACTTTCCGGTCTCTGCTAATAACGCGAATTTCGCAGATATCAAGTGATTGCATTCATAATTATTTTTCGATGAAGTATTACAACTATCGTGGCCTTACATTTGTGCCTTAAAATAACGAACGATGATCACGAACAGTCATGAATAATTGAATAATTACTGAGTAGTTATTCCTTAGTTTGTAAGTCTTCTTTTCACAGTTGTGAACACATAGTTCTCTTCAGAACATCTACGTAAGCTGAGAAACAATAATTATCCTAAGTTGTCATTTAAAAACCTTTGTACAGCTTTTCTTCTTACTCTTGGTGTTTCTGCATTTGTTTTGCTTCTTCTAGTGAACAACAACGGGAGAAAGCATTTCTCTAAGACAGATGAATGAAGTGTCTGTAATAATCCAGACGCTAGGATAAACGCACCGATTAAAGCTGGTTAATTTGTGTAGATATCACTGGCAAAATTCTGCTGCTTTTATCAATCGCATTTAATTATAAAACGCAAAAGAACGTCTGCTACACTGTTCGCGGATAAAAACTCAAAATCATTTAACAAATACTATTGCTAAATTTATTTACGTTTACAGAATAAGACGTACGTATTTTTCATCGTTGGTTTCAGTGGTGTGACATTTTTCACAACACTTAACAACATATTTAAACGTAAATTTAAATAAAGTTAGTAATTTTACATATTCAGTTTAAAATTTATGAAGTGAAGTTGGCCTACTTATTTGAGAGCATCCACACACTGTAGTTTATTAATAAGATGAGTCAGCATAATACTTGTCAGTAGCCAGTTTACGGCATGTTATGTCGTAAAGACAACAAGGCCTATTTACGTTGAAACAGATTAAATTTAATCTCCATTCAATTTACAGTTCATAGAAATAACAAGCTAAGCTTTGTTAGTTAACGTATCTAAAAAAAAAGGCATTTAAAAGTGGATGAAGAATGTTATTTATGTCTTGCATTGCGTATCTTGTTAACAAAACACTTTTTCCAACGTTTTATATTTGTTTGTGTCTGATTTTATAAATTTGGAAAATGTAAAAAAAAAAAACAATTAGGGTAAATACACTTCTGTGTTAATCAATTTATGGACTTCAAATTCAACATAACAAACTACATTTTGATCTAACATTACAGACATATTAAAATTATTGTTGTAGTTATTGTTTTGTTGTTACAGTTATATTTGCAATAGTATTTACTCTTGCGAAATTAATCACAGACATAGCTATATAGAAAGCACTCTTCCGTTTAAATTCCTTATTTATCAAAAACATTTTACCGTAATTCGTGAGTTTCAAACATATCAAGAATCAATTAAAATTTTGTAATCAAACAGTAATAAAGTGGAGTAAAACGCTATGAAAGATTAAAAAAGATAATGTATCTACGTGGCTTTTTATGGGCACACAAGTCAGTTTCTCGTAAGAAATCTGCAAATTATTACGTGCATCGGGCCTTAATAATTTTAATGAAGGTTTATACATACATTATTTTTCATAGCTTTATATCGGCTTTTGCCGAAGGGAAGCAATGTTTTTATTCTACTTGCGTTTTCATGGTAACTTTCTTTTTAGCGAAAATATTGAGTATGTGGTTGTAGTAATTTTAATAAGTTACAATTAGAAAATTTGATATTGTAACTTTTTTTAATCGAATAACTTTTCGGGAATATTTCATAACAGATATTCAATTAATTTAACATTACTTCGTAATGTTTTGGGCAAAACATTTTCCAATTTTGACATTTTCGTATGAAATTGCAGTTAAGATTTTCATCATTTGGGCACTGATGCTAAGCTATGCTGAAAGACGTGCATTGTTTGCTTCTGCATGATATTCTCTGTCTTCATATGGCAATGCCACGCGCTAGCATATATTGGTGATTTCAACATAACGTCACAATAATTTTCTGAAAGCAATGCTTGCGTCAATGTATAAAGAATTTTATGGAAATTTAACAATATCTATTATTATTTATCATAATCATAGATAATTTATTGTTCCATAATTCAATTTATTTAATTTAGCCCATAATTTTCTGAAAGCAATACCTACTTGCATCAATGAGTAAAAATTTTTATGGTATTATTATTGTGTCGGCTTTAATTTTTTTTTAGTTTTTTTTTAATATAGTAAATTGTAGTTGGTGTTATATCAATTACAGTCAATCATTCATATTCACATTTAAAAGTTTATTTAAATTTTACTATGTTTTATTTTTATTTTCAATATGAACTTTAATCATGATAGTTCTGGTAATCACTTAATCCAATAAACGTTCAATGTTGTTGTTTAGAATGAACATCAACCTTGTGGGAATTTCGGTTGCTCTGGTCTAACAAAAGACACACACATCTTTCAAAATTCAGAGCAGCATCTTTATTGTTATGTTAGAGCGACTGTGTGAAGATTTCTACTTCATAAGAGGTCCATTTAGAGAGAGTCAGTTCTGAACGTACGAGCACGGGCATAACGCAATAGGCTTGAATGGACATGCCTAACTTGGCTCCAATGCGCCGACGCCAAGACCACAAGCCCTAAACCAGTTGTCGGAAAAATCTATTAGATTTAACTAACACTATGAACTTTTTTTCACTCTAAAATCCCTCCCAAAATTTTGAACTTTTAAGTATGGCCTACAAGTTTTCTTTTGGTCAGTTTGGCAAGAAAGCTATACTATAATCTCTAATGAAATAATTTTTATTCTCTAGCCACAATGATTTTTTTTTTTAATTTTTATTACCAAAACACCAACACATGTACCTAAATTTTATAAAATTCATCAAGAAATATACTAACCCCAAAATACTATTGAAATATAATGTTGCTCATTTGTGAAGAGGGGTCATAGAATTTATTTTTACATTTTCTTTGCAAACCATTATCTTCTCTGTTACCACTTTGATTGAATTTATCATCAAGATTTTTCATTTACTCAGATGTTTTTACATAAAATGTTTATTATTTCAACAATTTTCAAGTTTGAAACAAATGGTATCACACATATAAGAAAGATAAAAGGTACCACAAAGTTTCTTTCAATGGTTATGTACCGATTAGTTGAATATGAATTTTATCTGCAATTGTTTCCCTGCATTACATAGGTCAGAATTTAAAGTTCAAAAAATGTTTTAAGTAAATATCGAATAACTACGTGATTTCTCCATAGCCCTAATCAAACAAAATGTCTTAATGATACTTTCAGTTCGCAGCGAAACTTTCCGATTCAATTTTTAAGTAAATCTAGCATAAATACTTATACAAGAAAAGTATTTTATTCTTAGTCAATAGAATTATTCTGTATTTTCTATACTTCACGGTAAGAAAAATACTGTGGAAAGTCTTCCCTCCAAATTTATTTTGTAGTAACCACAAAATATTATTTTCCGTGTATGCGTAATATTATTAATGACTATTCCATTCATTCTAATCCCGCATTATATTTTAAGAACCGTTGGAAAATTTATACCACATAAATATTTACTGATGGTAAACCCTTCCCAGTTTCAAACCGTCAATGCTATAGTGAATACACATATGTAAAAATCCTTTTGATGTAATATTTGTTAGGTGTAAATGTGTGAAATTTACACGACACAGCTGTATTATTTCTTGTTTCAGGAAACTCCTGGGGAAGATGCGCCAATGGTACCTCGGCCGTAGGATGCGGTCAACAAGAACAGTTCAGAACCTGCACAGATATCAGTATTTATTGAAAGAGTACATGTAGAAACATTTTGTATTCAGTATAAATAAAACAAATTCTCTACGTTTTCAAATATGAGCAACACTTACCCTGACATCCTTTACTTAGCGTTAACAAAATATATGTGCTTAGTTACCAATAATTTTGCTATGTAATTCCAAGTCTCAGCCTACCCGTGCGTGAGAGGCTCAAAAACGACGGAGCAGTAAGGTCGACATTGAAGCGTGCATCAAATGCCGCGTCGCCTCAACGAGCCAAGAGCTGAACTAGCGTGCAAGGTTCCCGCCGAACCGTTTTTACTATGGGACATTAAGAGGCGACTGTATAATTTTATTGGTAGAATGTCTGCAAGTAAGTTCAGTGAAGTCGCAATCTGAGTTTCACATACAACCGGTTAGTACATGTTGAAGAATGGCTGTCTGAAAATGCAGTTAGGCCGTTCTTCGTTATGTTGGAGGGCTTAGAAACAGTGTTTTTTAATGAGTATGGAGTTTTAGCAAGGACCTTCTGACCTCGTCCGAAGTGTATTTTCTTTCCGTACATTGGCGCAATGGGCGCATGTGGATTAGTTTCGTAAAAAAAGCTTTTTTCGAAAACACTGCACCGCATTTTAAGGGCATGTCTGACGGTCCCCTTAATGCAATAGTGCTTACGTTTTCTTTTATACACCATTCCTAGGTTTTAGTGTGAGTATTCTGGGCCAGACTGTAGGCTGGGACCGAACTAGGCCCACCGCCGGTCGTACTCCGTGAGATGACGCCATGTTCACTATTTATGTCATTACAGTCGTCACACTGAATTATATAATATTTTTAAAATGTTTCGAGTTTTCCTCAAAATTTACCTTTTTTTTTCTCGAAAACGTCATAAAAGTGCCTAATTTCGGAAGGATTTCCCAAATTCCCTACTACGTTCACAAAATTTCCTGCTGATTTATGTTTACTGCTTTGACATGCATCAGTCATGGTGTTGTAACTTTCATTCTACAACAAATTGTCGCTACAAAAAATGTCTGAAAACAATTTTGTTTCTTAAAGTTGTTGAATGCAGCTGAGAGCTCGGGAGTTTTCCAGCCATAACACAGAAAAAACTATTTCGTAGTGGTTACAAAATATTTTGTCAATGTAGTGCTGGCCTAGCATTTGTGTGGTCAACACCAAATATTTTACAGTGCTGAATAAGCTGTTTGTTGAGGATTACAAGATAATAAACATACCAACAAAAAGTTTTGTGGACACTGCTAAATATTTGGTGTTCGCCACAAAATTATTTTATATGGTCTATACTTACAAAATATTTTGTAGCCAATACAAAACTGGTTTTTATGTGAAGGAAGAAGCAGCATCCTGCAGAGACTCTTTTCTATGATGCTAATTGCTTGACGATTCAGCTCGCGAGATAGCAGATTCACCCCTATATACTTTAGGCTTCTCCGGCGAGCAGTTAAGATAAAACGAGCATAATGTAAAACATTGTGAATATACACACCTCGTCCTTGGTCTTCCATACTCTCCGTGACACAGACACGTAACTCATGCGGAGATGGGCTTGTAATCGTGTTGTACAAAAACACATTCATGCCACCAAAGCACAGCTAAAATTGCAGACACTTCAACCAAAGTATTTATACACGCATTATAACCATATAAAAATCCGGTGAATTTTGATAATACGGTGCCGTTTCGCACACATTCATGTCAAGTTCATACAAAATGTTTTAGAAACGGACAAAACTAAATCGTTCAGTTTTATATATGACGGCAATTTTTACAAAATAGCTGATCGAACCTTAAAATTGACGTACATTAGTGTTAAATAAGTAATTTTATTTATTCAATTTTGCTACAAGAAAACAAAAATAGTTTAAAGTAAACATTTTGATAAACTTTATTACATGAATAATGTAAAATCTCACTTTTAACTGTTACGGAGACCTTGCATTAAAATTTATTTAAATAGATATATTATACAATGCTAATGTATCTTTTTTCATAGTAAAGTGGGGTATTAAGTTTCATTTACACATAAGTAACAAGAAGTTAAAATTTGTTAAGGTAAACTTATAGCTATGTGAAATAAAGTGAAATTCACTTTACAAGAAGCAGCATCATCTATTATTTATTTTAAATTGAAATAAAGGTTATTTGTGGCAACAACATGTTCAACTCATCTGCCCATCTGAACATCGTTAATGAAAACAACGAAATTATATAAACAAAACACTGTTAGATAGTAAAATAAAGTTTAAGAACTTGAACTCTACCAAATTATATAAAATTCAATATTTTGATTAAGAAGGAGGAAAGCACAAGGCATGTTGGTGTGAAGAATGTACAATATGCGAAAAATCTGAATTGTGCTTGTCAACTTTCACAGCTTTGCAGATAGGAAATCGCAATTCATGTGGGGGATCGTCAACACACGTTCCAAGACAGACATGTCGACCATCCTAGACCACTTTAAAACAAACCGCAAATATACTTAGTGCATTAATCAAGAAGGACACACTTTAGAATCAGCCAATTACCAATATAGCAGTTACAGCACAGCATGTCCGTCAAAAGAAGTCATTCGTAGATAAAACAGACCTTCAATCTATAATAAGTTATAGGTTTAGTTGGCATGTGAAAAAAAAAACAATAGTGGGATGGTCAATTGACGCAATATAACTGAATTCATAAAGACAAAAAACAAGTAAGATAACAAATAAATTACTATCTGTCAGTCCATTGTGTTTGCAAAAGTTGCTTCGTTTTTAGATAATAATAATGCTCACACAGATTCTGAGGACATATCTCAATGTCAACAATTTTCAAACTGTAATGGAGCTCGCAAAGCAGGATTAACGATCTGAAGCTCACACAACCAGGTTACGGAAAAACGTTCACTACCGTGTCCCTAACTTAAATGCAGAAAATAAAATCAAAGATTATATCATAATCCAAGACTACGCAAATATCTCAAGGTGTAACACCTGAAGAGAGTGACGTTGAAGACATAGCATTTCAAAGAAGTATTAATAGGTTAAGAAAGAGAGATGTTTCAGTCCACATATACTTTCAATGGAAATTTTTATTCTGCCGGCCAGGAACAGCAAATACCATCGTTTTCGCTAACAGCAATAAAGTTATTGCATTCGTGTAGAAAATAGGGAAAACAGCCACTCTTCAAAAAAAGTTTTATCTCAGCTGCTAATACTTTTCAGTCACCAGAAAACAGCTAAAGCCGAAAATAAATCCCAGCACAAAAGAAAACACTTGAACCACATATTCATTTGTGTTTGTACATCATTATCTCCGTATGACAGAACCCATGACAAATTTATGCTTAATGAAAATCACACATTATGTTTGTTCATTCTGTACAATCATCTCTCTGAAACCACCGCAGCACTTCGTATTTTTACATAGTAGCGAAGAAAGGAGTCCACTGTCCCGCTAACTTTAAAGAAGGGGTGATCGCTTTGAGTGTATGCAATATTTATCACAATTTGTCACCTTACACACCATAAACCGTATTCTATGAGACTAGCATTTTCATGTACCAGATACAAGCTCAAACTAATGATGTCACAGTTAAACTATTTTAAAGTTTTGAGATTATGTATCAACAAACATGTGCATGCAACTCCTGTTGTCAGAATTCCACTGCTTCTTAGAAATAACCAAGCAGAAGAAACTAATATACTTGTTCTTTTTGAATGTCCCTATTATTATCTAAAAACATATTTGTTTCAAGAGACTGTGGACTGTGCAACTGAACACACCATATTTCAGTACATAACATTGAAGAGATATTATGCAAGTTAACATTAGTTGCTCGGGGGAGCGTTCATGCTTCAACCTCGTAGATATTATTATTTTTTCGATAGTTGTTTTTAACTGTCGTGTAAAAACTAGATTTGTGCCACAAAAAAAAACACGATAACTTTTATCTGTGGTAACGAGTAATGGTAATGCGTTTTGCCAAAATAGAGTTACAAGTTTTGGACACGAGCTTACAACAAAAAGAAATATTTACGGATTTAATTCAAAGCCGAAATCCTGTAACTCTTGTTATGAAGGCATAAAAAACACTACTGGTTGTAAAATGCAGGAATTGATATGAGGTTTACGCCTACCTAATTTTCGATGCTCAAGAAAGGTAATTGAAAATATTTTAAGACTTAAGTTTTTAAGTACAATGGAAAGACTTTTTTTTTCGCCGGTAGATTGGTTTACAATATGTATTGTTTCTTGTTGAGTTTTAAAGAGATACTTCTCCGGCATTTTTTTCCCCTCGAGTGGGCTGACAGAGTAAAACAACGAATTTTCTATAAGAGGAGATAGAACCCCCGGCGAGTGAGGCGAATTTCACGAAAGGAAGAAGAGGGAGGGTAAAATTAAATTATCCTGCGTTACTTCACCCTGAGCCTCACCCCCCCCCCCCCTCCTCTGCCCAGCATCTCAACCAACGCTAATATCGAGGAGACGCGCAGACGCCGTTCGAAACGACGCCCTATCAAATCCCCGTCACGGACCTGGAGCGCAACAAATTTCCATGGTAATCACGAGACAATATGGTTACCCACGTAAACGAGATCCCTCCCCCACCACACCCCACTTCTTTTGCCGACCACAAAGAAGACCGCCGCGTCTCAATCAGGGAGAAGAACCGAGTGCTCACGAGAATGAAGGGCAAGAGCGGCGTGTTCGTGCCCGCTAGTCAAGAGCGGGAGATTTGCAAGTCCACACAGAGCCTTGGTACGAACTCACCGTGTTGGTCTCTCCAACAGGTGACATTCTGCGAGGCTAGTCACTGAGACACGTCCTACGACAAGGGACCAGCTCCTGGTACACTTTACAGAAGTGGGGAGGAACGACTGGTGATTGCAACTACCAAAAGAAATTCTGAGAAATATGTTGTTGGATAGAAATTAAAATGAACCTGTATAAATGAAATTCCTGTGAATCTAAAATATCACTTCCATACCTTTGACGAATGTGAACAGTTATGACTTTCCAATTCACAATAACAAATAGATTTCTTAAAACATCATTGAATCTAACGGAAAGACTTTTAAGAATGAACATAGAATAACAAAACAAGTACAACAGCATGTACAAATAGAAAGAAGCTCTGATTACGGTGGATATACAATATTTATTGCGGAGTAGTGTTTTTAACCCCAGACGCAAAGAGAAGGGTTTTATAAGTTTGACGCGTCTGTCTGCGTATCTGTGTGTCTGGCTGTGGCATCGTAGCTCCTAAACGAATGGACCTATTTTGATGCGGTTTTTTTTTGTTTGAAAGCTTACTTGATCGAGTATGTTCTTAGCTAAAATTTAAGGAAAACTTTTCAGCTGTTTAAAGATCATCAGCTCTTTTCTAGTTTTTTTTTTGTGAATGTGAGCATTTCTACTGGTCTAATCGATTTGAAATTTTGTATCCTGTGAGTGTGTGTGTGTGTGTGGGGGGGGGTCTTCAACTTTTTAATTAAAGTCTTAATTATTACGCTATCCTTATAACGAGAAGAGTTTTGCCCCAGTTTGTTCACATCTGCAGCTTTGCCTCATGGTAATTGGTAACTTGTCTTGGCGTCTCGTTTGATTGTGCTAATCACAATGACGTTATTGCAATACCACGTGTCTCTGATTTGCGGGTAGAATCTCAAGACATGTGAAAGATAAAATATCCAATCACTGACTATAAAAACACAGTTTTAGATGTGCACATAAGGCTTTGAAACAAACTGGGGCAAAATTATTTTCGCGAAATGTTCACGGCACTAGCTATCCTTGAATACGAGCCTACAAACACTATAACAATCCGCCACACATTACGTCATAACAGCGCTCTGTGTCTGTTGGGTAACTTCACGCCGAAACACCTACTCGTACTAATGGCAACTACTCCCACCCAGCATCATGGCAATATTTCACTATTTCGGTTTTATTTTGTTACCTGGCGTACTAAGAAAAATGCTAGCTGAAAAAAGTTGCACGTAACAAAACGATGACGGTTATTACAACACTTTGCCATAAAAGTCAAAATTTGCTTAAAATGGGATCCTACGTGGAAGTGTGTACAAGTAACGTTAGAAGTAACTATTACTTCACGCTATATAATATCACACACAGTTTATTTAATTAGATTCAGAAATATTTTAACAACTTGTGACGGAGCATTGGTAATTTATGGCCCCGTATTATTCACCATGTCACTTGTTTCTTCTTTTAATTCGTATGCAAGATTTTATAAAGATTAATTTTAAATTATGACAGTAGAAACGTAGCAATTTGCCTTACCTAGCACTACGCACATTACATAAGCACTAGTAACGTGTGTTACATATTTTATATAATATAGAACTGAAGAAAATTATTTAATTATTTCTAACTACTTGATGATTACCAAAAAGTAATTAATAATAAAATTAAATAATTCGCACATAACATTGAAGGTTAATATTTATATAAATATGGTGTGAAGATTGATTATTTCTGCATAATATATTAATAAACCTCACAAGTACACCGGTAATACTTCATTAATAAATAATAAGCCAGTGATACTTTCGGTAAAAAAAAATTGTACTCTTGCAAGAGATAAATATTTAAATTAATTTCGTTAGTAACTGAAACTTGTTCATTGAAGAAAATTTAGTTTTTTGTAACATAAACAAATTAAAACGTCAGAGATCACTCACATATTCTTAAAAAAAAAAAAAAAAAAAAAAAAAAAAAAAAAAAAAAAAAAAAAAAAAAAAAAAAAAAAAAAAAAAAAAAACCTTCTTTAAGTTGTATGTGTGATGGTAGATGGCGGCGTATGAAGTAATCTTTGCTTGGCTAAGTAAATTGCACACCCTGCAATTCTTCTTAATCGCTGTGATCTACAATTCACTTCAATACAACTCTCGATCAGGCTCAGAGGACCGCGCGCTGTCACAGTCAATGTTCTCCATCTCTGTCTTCTGCTATCTGTCTACAAATCTCCAAAACATCCAGGTACAGCAAGCCTTGTCTTAATCCAGTTGTCCATCTCTTCCTAGGTCATCACACTGCTCTTCTGCCTGAAGAATCCATTCCATTTAAATTTTTGGCCATCGTGTCTCTTCCATTCTCTCTAGATGACCAGCCCACTGAAGTATTTTGCTTTTCGTCACTCCAATGATGTTAAGCTCATTATATAGCTGTTCTCGTTATGTGTCGTGGTGGCTTCTCCATTCTCCAGTATTTGGATCTTGGACTGGTCCATATTTATTTCTGAGGACATTTCTTTCAAATGTAAGCTGTCGGTGAGATAACAACATTCTTAAAATATCGTGAAGTACGACTTTAAATACAAATCCAGACTCGCTACCTAGTTAAACGATTTGCTATTAGTCAATAGGAGTGCACTCGTATCACGATACGAGTTAAGGGAACTTCGGCATCTGGTCTCGTTACAACACTGCTTTCGATTATCATATAAGAACTCAGCGGTTGTTATTTCTCACTCCTGCCATATCCATTCACCTTCTTGAGAATATTGTTTGTATTAATTTTTCCCGCCACTTACAAAAAATATTCCTATTTAAAAGTTTCACAAACCCATTTTGTTTCGTTTTGTTCTACGTTAACTATAGGGATGACAGAGGTACTCTGCAGTCTCGGTGCATTGACATATAAAGATAAATCATTTACATTTTGAGACGTGGAAAGAAGAATATAATAATAGAAATTTGAATATTTAGATTCGAAAGACTTAAAATATAAATTAACCTCTTATTGTGTAAGAGGAACCCAAGGGTAATTTAAAAAGTTTTGAGTAAAATAAATGGGATTTTGCACAACCATTAATAAATATGTGTTTGTAAATTTTTATTAAATTTTGATGATGCGTAGTATGTTCCGGCATAAATATTGCTTAATATTATCCAGAACAATGGTTTTCTAGGTTGGATTCAGGTACCTTTTCACAATATATAGGATGTGGAATATTGTTTTCTGGTTAAACCTAACTCACAAATACGTATTATTTTCGCAATTTAAGTTCAAATTTAGAAAATATAACATAATTAACCCAATGAACAACTGTTATACACTTATGTTAGTTAAAAAACAATGGCAAGGTTATTTAGTTGCTGCCACAAGCATTCTATCACAGTATTGTTGTTCAGGGTCAGTGACATTTTCAGCAACTGTTGGCCGCAAAATTAAATTGTTGCAGAAATCAAAAATATTATGGCAAGGGCGTGGTACATAATTCAGCGCTAAAAGCATTAATCTATAACTGTAGGTTTATTGAAGCCAATTTGCGAAAATTAAACAATAGCAAACCTGGACAATAGTTTTAGCCAACGTTTTAAACAAAATTGTTTCCAGTGTTACGAACTTCTGAGGCACAATCTCTGACGCCGGAACCACATGCATTTAACTGCGGCGCTAGAGATCACTCGTAACGAATTAGTAATTCAGGATACTTATTTACTTATAAAGTTGGCAAATACCATTATCTAGGATTGTCATTGAGTATTTTATCCATTTGGGGTTTCGAAAAAAGGGTAGAAATCAATTATTTTTCAGCGTTTATTTATCTACTACGCGCTCTTAAGCCTCTGGTGAGCTTTAGTCGTGGTAGGCGTAGTAATGTGCTAGTGCATTTTTCGTATTCTACACCCAAAACCGTTATAAGATGAATCTGTTCTTTGATTTTATACATTTCTTTTATGTATGATGTATGATAAATCTGTACAAGTAGGTTACATCACCGCATTGTTGGTACATACAAGTAGTTTGCGAATACGCTTTACCCTTTTATCTGTTGCAACGTACAATCCGAAGATATCCTTCTTCACACCTCAATATTTCTGTCTTTGTGAAGAACATGGTATTCGAATGTTCACTGTTTTTAAATTTTTCAACAACTTATTTGTCTTCATACTTTGAAATTCCACAAATACAATTTATATAATTATCCAGAGACTAAGCGATGTCTCGTTTGTCTTCATTGTCGACACAACGTCAAACACTGCACCTCGGCCAAACTCAATAAACTGGCCGAAGAATTTGTCCGGACAAATGAAGTAAACATGTTTGAAATAATAACTAACAAGCTAATAAGTTTCATGGCGTGAAACTTGTAAACATTTCACAGCAAAAAAATAAGAAAATTGGCAATTTATAACTAGATACAATTTCTCTTGTTTAATAGCAAATGTGCTACATAAATGTCAATATTTTATTGATGTTTGAATGTTCAACAACATAAATTTACGCACGATTAATAATATTTATGAATGAATAGCTATATCATAATGTGTTTCACTAACCTGTAATGTAATTTAATAGTTTCATCCACGTTGCAATTTGCAGCCATGACCAAAGTAGGATTATACTTAATTTGCAACTCTGTCTTTCTTTATATAGCTTCGCTAATGATTTGCGGGGTCATAAATACTTCATTTTGCTTTCTTGTTGATATCTGCATCTCCGTTGCGTTCATATTAAATTCACAATTAAACGTTATTCTATAATAATTTAATATATGTTACTAATGTTTTCATTCAATCCCGCCTCGCGTGACTTAAGCGTATAAACTGGTTAATTTATTTAAAGAATGTATTATAATTTCCGTGTGCACATGTCTGGAGCAAAGTACAACTGATATATTTTGTTTCTTGTTTGACGAAGCCGAAACGCGTGTTAAGTATTAAACAGCGTTGAAATTATCTTCGTTCAGTTTGTTTTATGACAACAGAAGCCAATTTTCTTAGTAATATTTTCAGTTGGTTCAATAATGTCCGCAGAACTAGTTGATATGTATTCTTTAGTGATTTCACGTGGCAAATGCATCAACGGTTATTAAATATAGTAAAGTTAATTATTTTTCCGATTAATAAGAATTTTTCGTATGTTATATTATTGATTGGCAGTGTCACTGAAAATTATTAATTAAAAAATAATATCTACTCTCGTAGATCAAAAGCAACTCGTGTAAATTGTTAAATGCTTATGTTAGGAATGAGCTAATCAAAAATTTTTGTAATTCTTAAACCATTCAATTAGTTGATCTTCATTACAAGAAATCAACGGCGAGGTGTTAGATTTCTGTTAACGAATGCACAACATAAATTAATTTGTAGGTAATTGCGCATTTAAGTATGTGGCTATTGTAAGAGAGCAATAGATACTTACTAATATTTTCAAGCAATAATTAAATTTTCAAATAAAATACACAAATTTTAATACGTTCTTGATAAATATTTTATTTCAATAGCGTACAATGCTGTACATATACACAACCCTTAGTTAAATAATGTTTACTAGTTTCATATTGCTCAAAACTATGTAGAGAAACATTTATGTTTCATATAGCATAATTTACATTATATCAGTGTTTCACGGCAAACATTATTTTCTTATGATTTCTTCAGAAATCCAGATAGCATGTGCTGTGGAATAAATTTCTATATTCGAAAACAAGAAAATAAACTGTCAAATCAGTCTTTTATTTTTATATATGACTTCTATGTACAGGCACGAGTATTTCGCGTATTGATGCAAGGTCAGGTTGGACGCCAAGAACCTATATATAACTGTAACTTCTATGATTAGACGACAGCTGTTTTGACACACCTTGGGAGATTGCAAGCCAGTAGTAAATAATAAAATAATTCGTTGGGGTAACACATGCTACCCACTTGTACATTTAGAAGCCAATGAATACTCGACTTTGACCAGTGCGTGCATAGGACTGAGAAGTCTAGGCTGTTGCCAGATTAATACGCCAAATACTCGTGCCTCTACTTCTAGGGCTACGGAAGTATTTCACAGTACACAAATACCTCTAAAATTAATCATTGTCAGAATTTGAACTACACAGCACAATTTGATGAATTATAAATATCGAAATGGTTTATAAAACTACAAATTACTGTTTTATTACTACCAAATATATGAGTCTGAAAATCAGATTACCACACTATGCTTCGTACATGGATTACAGATTTCATTCTAGATTTCACGCATAAATAGACCCTTTGCACAACATTCACTCACAAAAAGAGAAAAGAACGGTGGGCGAATAAAAATAAATTAAAACTATTTCGGTGATCAGCAGCTAAGTTATAAGTTAACATTTGTACACTTGTGTATGTCAATATCAACAATAATTCTCCATTTTTAATGAGGTAACTTAAAATCAGAAATGTATTTCAAACTTTCTGAACCCTTAACATGACAAACGTCGTATAAATATTTTTTCTTTTAAAGTACAGGTCCTTTGAAACAACTGATCAAGTCTTCCAAGGACGAGCGGACTGTCAGCTTCAAGGTGTGCTAGTAGATAGCGATGTCGGAGCAAGTTCTGAAGGTTTCCTGTGGTCCACAACCTAGGCGAGACGTGCCGTTACTGCATGTTCCCCACGAGTTTCCTGAGAATAAAAATATTTACACGTTAACATTTTTAGGTGATTGGACGCATAGTTTCGTCGTGTTTTTAATATGAGTTTTTAACGGAAATATCAAATGCGTCCAGGATATATTAACCTAGGGAAGTAAAACACATTTCTAAAGTCGCCTAAATTATGCTTTCAAAACTCCACTAACTTACAAATAAAAATAAAGCATACCAAATAAACTTATTTCTAGATTACTGTATCTGAGAACTTACTGTTCGGCAAGAGTCATCATATTGAATGATTTTATTTTACGCTCTTATGTTATTCTGAGAAGAAAAGTGTGAAATTTGCTACTATATTAACAATTTTATATAGCCTACCTTGCGCTACAACAGAAGCATCACAGTTGAACTTTTTACGTATGTTTAAGCCTCAATCAGTCGAGTAAATTAATAATATAAAAAAATTGCTCGACTGATTGCGGCTTAAACATATGTTAAAAGTTAAACTGCGATGTTTTTACTGCAGCGCAAAGTAAATAGAATTTATATTATAACCAAATTTCACATTTTTCTTCTCAGAATTTCATAAGAGTGAAATATAAAATAATTCATATGACGACTGATGCCAAGCCTTAACGGCGAATATAAGCTTAAATACAAAGGACCTGTTAGAAACGTTTAAAGATCTGGGTTTATAATTTTAGTACCTTGTATCTTTTAACTGCACTCGTGCTTTAGTTATTGAGGTGCATACATACAATGTCCACATTCACAATTCAGTTCTCGGAAGACTGTATTAGGTTGTATTTACTCATTAGATACACGAATGATAAACACGCTACTTTCAGGAATGTGTTATCACAATCACCTGCGTGTTAACTTATACTATATAATAACAGTGTCTGTACTTAAACACTGAAAATATCGGTGTACTCTCTTGAGTACTCAAGACAAATAAATGTTTTATTCATTATACTAGACGTTAAATTGACTCAGCGACAGACTGAGCAATTACTCTTGTTGCAAGCAAAAAATGTCTGAAAATCATGGTCTGAATTTACTCTTATCTGACCTAAATAACGCTCTCAGGTAAAATTATGTCTCATTCCGTAAATGTCGTGGTCAATTGTTTCACATTTACGCCCCTCTAAGTACAGACAGAGTTTAAGCAGCTGTAAAATAATGGTATATATCTTCAACGTGTTTTCGAGTATCATCTAAGAAAAATGTTTGCAGGCTATTATACGAAATAGTTACATAATTTTCCACGATATATATTTTTTCATATTATCTCGAAGATAGGAGACCGACACACATGCAGATTACTTGCAATACTGCTGTGCTTATAAATTATGCACAAAATGTAAAATTTACTACTGTATTGGAAATGTGTCATGAAAATTAATGAGGACATTAACACTGCTGCATCGTCATCCAGAACAGTCAACTCACTGACAAGCAAAAATGTTTACTGGTCGCCAATAATGCTGACGTACACTTACGAACAGTCAGTTATTTCATTGCTGGACAGCAACGGTGGAATGTGACCAATATGCTGATTCGTCCTGATGTTAAACCAGAACTCGCGCGCGCAGGCACCCTTCGAATATGTCATCCACTCGTTGCTTGCACGCTTACACGTAGATAATTAAATAAACACTGTTATAGACTGTTCTCGATAAAATAATTAATGATTGAAATTAGGCGCAAACAAAACACATTTCTTTGATATTATATGTACTAGGGAGTGCTCAGTTTAAAGGGAAGAAACTATAGAATACGAATTTTTACCATAAAATGTACAAATGTATTGTCAAAAATTGTGTATTCAAAGACCAAATACACTGTTAATAATGTGAAAAATTGCGTTTTGTAAGCTTGCTTGCGTATTATCATTGAGAGACGTTGCAATAGATGTAATTTTCCGCGTCCAAGGCGCGGTAACACGGGGAGTGATAAGGGCCAGAATGATACACACGACGAAAATTTGCATCGCCTCTACTCGCTGTTTGTGCTTAACTGGAGTGCAGTGTTCTCGTAGTTGCCCTTTATCTATGGGAATCTAAGCGGTAACCTTACAGTTTTATTTGTGTGCAGTGTGTAGTATTGACCAACGCAGGTTTACAGCCTACTGTTTTATGAATTATGGTGATATTATTTTGATGGTACATTAATTTAAAAAATATCTTTTATAGTCACTGTATTGTTTCTATTCACGTTTCAAACTCGTTTGCTGCATCATTTTTTTTTATTATAGGCCTGCAAGCGTTGTTTTAAATATGTGTTCGTTTGGTAGATAAACGTACTTAATAGTTGCACGTAAATAAAATTCGGTGTGACACGACATAGCCCCGTTCGTACACCAGGATCGGGGGATCGGATCGAGAAAGGGGAAAATGGAAAAACCTCCCCTCATCCCGCCCGCGAAACCACGAGGATTTTTATTAATAATTTACACCTCTACAAAAATTATGATTTCGTAAACCTTTACCGCATTGGGTCTTTAAGGATAGTAAGGAAAATAATATAATGAATCTGTGTTCATTATGGTGATATGTCATCTCCTACAGTCTATGTATCGCTTGATCTCTGTGATGATAACACTGGTTGAATGCTCGAAACAAAATGGACTGTTTCTTCTGCTCTAACATGTAAGTGTGACCTTTCCTAGTACTTTACGAAAACTCGTATAGCAGAGCATAGATTAAAACGTATTTCTTTGTTTCACAAGCAAATAACGTTCTTATAAATGTAAGAAAAACTATCTAAAATTTTACTTTGCATGTTTATAGTTTCAACACTAACGAATCATTCAGCCAATTTCACTCACATCTGCGGAACCATAGACACTACTCTCTGTCATATGCCCTATGTTTAGGTATGAAAAATGATTAAAATGCACCATTTTGCACCTAGAAATCCAAATTTTCCCGGGGGCGGCCACCAGACCCTCCGCTTAAGGCCATGCCTGGTAGTTTTGCAGTGATTTCGAAAATAATTTTTCCAAAACGAACTAATATCTCTATCACAAAATCGCTAAATTGTTTTGACACTAATACATCAAAGTTTCTATCTGAATTTTTCCGTTGCAATGAACACAATGGATTTTTAGATTCTTGCACCCAAAGTATCACATATTTTAGCATGAAAATGAGCCAAAATGGCACAAAATATTTTTTTTTACTGGCAAACGACTCATTTTTTTTAAAGCCTACATATAATTGTGAATAGTATGACTTCACACGCTCTCAATTATTTTCAACCTATTTGGTTGAAAACTTTTTGAGTTTTTTGCACCAACGTGAAAAAAACTACCGGGCATGGCCTCAATATTCGAAAATGCCTATTTCTTTATAAACTGTCGTTCCCCACCCTCCCCCTAACAGCCTTCTGGATCCGTTCCTGTATTAATATGCCGCTTGTAATATAGGATAAACGTACAACCACGATGTAAATAACGCTTGTACTTGCGTAAGCTAATTTCCAGAACGTTTTCAGTTGGACATTGAAATAATGTCACATTTCTTAAAAATTTATGTAGAGCCAAAATAATATCGAGAAAAATTAAATTTATTTCGAAAAAGGTTGAAATGTATGTACGAACAGTTGCAATTAATGCATCAGTGTATTTAAAGTAAATTAAAATCGGTTCCAGAGTCCCGTCTCAATTAATTTTTTTTTTTGTTACAAACAACTATTTTTAGAAAATTGGTTACCAAAAACAGTTTTTGTAACGCCACTGACAACTAGTAAGATACAGAAAAGGTTTGTAAATGAGCATATTTCTGTTTTTGTCAATTTCCAAGCTGTGCTTGTAAGTTTTACAAAATTTTTTAAACAAGTATCTTTTAAAAAATGATAAAAAATTGTTTTACAGAGCATATGTCTGTAGTTGTATGTGTGGGCTATTATCGTGTGCAATAATAAGTTAACTAAAAAATGCATGTTTTTAAGTATGGGCGATAAAACGCACGACGCACGTGTTAGTGCCACCCAATCGTCCCCTTTCTTAACAAGCCTTGAACCAGTTATAAAAGCACCCGTTCTCATATATTCTTAAGTGAACCACCCCATCATACACCGAAGATAATTAGATCATATCTCGAGACCTAATGTGGCATTATCTACGTTATTTTTCACGAGAAGTGTGGTGCAACGAAGGTGTTCACTTGTTTACTGTTTTACAATGAAATATACCTCACATGAATAAATGTAATCATGACAAAGGTCAGTTATACGATGGGTGGGTAAAATGTTTAGTTTCCTGAGTTAACTAGGCACCACACACAGTTCAAACGTTTTCGTTACACCGAAGGAACAAAATTTCTTGAGGCTGTTCAGCTTGCAGGTGATAAATCTTGGTTCGTCGACAGCGAGGTCAACAGAGACGGTCATACACAACTTCGTACAATGACATGAGCTGGGAGAGGAGTCTGCCACCGGCCTTTGTTAATGCCACGGGTTCCTATTTATGCTTTTTAGCGAGTTTATTGTTTTTAAATCCTGAAAGGGAGAAGGAAAAGAAAAAAATGTCACAAGGAAACGTTCTAAATTGTTTGTACTGTGTAGCCTATTTTTTTTTAATATAAGTTAATATGACTTTGGCTAACTATCTACTTAATTACATTTTCTCAAAGTCAATTACTAGCCAAAATTGCTATAAAATTAGGCTACATAATATTGTAGAAACAATTTCTAATATTTCTATGTACCGGTTTTGCGATTCAGGATTTAAAAAATAAAGCCTACTAAAATAGCATAAATAGGGACACGTGGCTCTTAAGGAACTATCCCAGCATTCGTGTCTGGAGCGATTTCGGGAAACTGTGGAAAACAGAACTCAGGATTGCTGAAGTTTAGGATCTAACCCATGTCAATGGACGACTTGAAATGAGGCGGAGCTCCAGTCAGGCGTGGAATACAATTCCTTCCTCCCAGGATACCGCAACCGAACATAAACTTCATACAGGCGTTTGGCTTCACATGTTCAGGATGATATGTGTGTAAAAGAAATTTATTATTTGTTTGGAATTTGCCGTTTTTTTAGGTTAACATACATTTTATGCTTTTGCGTTTCTTAACCACGAAATGAAACTAATATCTTTTACACCTGAGTGCAAGTCTATGAGTACACAATTTTTTTTTTATTTCTGCCATCACAAACCAACAAGTCTGCATGTTTGTAAACAAGCTGTGTTTCCCACAGTAATCTCCCCCTGCGGTGTGACGTCAGAGGGTGCAAGTCGTCCATTAAATACTTTGAAATTTTAATGCTAAAAATCATACAAAAATTGCAGATTTTATTTAAACTGCATAAGAAAACAAACCTTTATGAGATTTTTATTATTTTTTCGATGTTAACAATGGGTTTCAAAGCCACGCCCTATTTTATAGCTTCTACTCTAAGATTTAGATTATAGACATTGGAAATCAGCTCCAAGTCACAGAACTAACTGTTTTTTTTTTCGTGTAGTCCTGTGTGCCACCGTGGCCGCAACGTAAACATTCCTGCTTCACGTCTGTACGATAACACCCACCCCATCTATACAACAATATAGAACCGTGTAACCAGCCAAACGAGGTCCCTCATTATTTCCACCTAAAGGACAAGATGGGCCACCCACCGCTCGTCGTGCAATGGAGAGGGTCGCAGGTTCGAGTCCCTAGACGTGCTGCTCCCCTCTAGTCGACTACAGCCTCACAGTCTTCGGCGTCACGAGTAAGGTGGGAACGTCAACTCAGATTATGTCTATAGATAATACATTTAAGCTCAACTTAGTTTATAATTGAAACTGTTAACACCTCTCACTTCCGAATTAATAACCATGATGTCTAAGTCATTTTTTATGGATTACAACAGAACGTTCTTCTCATGCTTGTTTACCCGGCAACATGAGGATATTTATCTACGACTTTTACACTAGCAGCCAAATATTGTAACCAACACCAACTAAACAGGCACCATTTATCGTTACTTAGAATACGCGGACTAAATACTTGGATGTGTGACTGCTATCAACTAATCATCTTAGCATTCCATTTATCGTTTATATCATTCGCGATATACATGTTTTATTTCCGCCAAGCTCATTTTTGCTTAACTCTCTAAACGGTATGTACGGCGACGATTTAAGGCTTTCAAACCATCCAATTGGGCTCTCTAAACAAAACGAAAATAATTTAAAAATTCTACCAAAAAGGACGATTATGTACGTGAAAATTTGGGAGTGTTGGAGTTTAACGTTTGGGTAAGTGTTGAGACTCGTACAGGACACTCACGCTAAAGTTACCACTTGTGAATATCCAGCTAAAACTCATTTGAAACAAAAAAAATATATTTATATGTATGTATATATTATTGCAGCCTCAGGAGTTAATTTTTTAGGTAGTTAAATTTATAATTTTTGTCTACTGGTCGCATGGTAAAGTTTATATCATCAAGTGAAGGGTAAATGATACTGACTTTAAACGCGGGTTAAAAAAAATGTTGCACTTTACCGTGTACGGCCGATATCAAGAAACAGCTATTGTAGTACTGGATTAAAGAAAGAAAAAAAAGCTTCGTGGAGATGTCCGCAAATCCATGTAATATACTCAACTTTTCGAAAGATTGCGTTTTTGTGGCAGTCCGCAAATGAAATGTGAGAAAATAAGGGCAATATACAACGTAGAAAACTTCCTGATTAGTAATAGAAGTTGTTATTGATACAGAACACAACACGGAACGCTTAATATACTTCAACTTGTGTTCGGAGCAAATGTTGAGTATTAATATTATACAAGTCGTGTAACATCAGTTTAAACTTGATTGTTTCCTAAGCATGTATAGTATCGCTACAGTGTATGTATAAGAAACCATTTTGACATACATAGTCTCTCAGTAGGCTCTACTCAACAGCTGTGAGGAAAATTTACAAACAATTTTCACAGTGTAATTTATTTGTGAATCCGTGTATCAACTCAGTTCAATATCGAATGAAAGTGATGTCGACAACCACGTAAACACCAACAACGAAATGGCGATGCATAGTTGATTACACAGAACAATGCCAGTATAACTGGCGGAAAAGTACACTCGTCCTTTACTAAACTATAATAATATATTTTCGTAGGCTTTCGCTTCCGTGTAATTACATCAATTCATTATAGGTAAATGTCACAATTTCGCCACATAACCATGGCTTTAATTATAGGGATAGAATTTTACATTTTAAGTAAAAATCTGGTTATTACTTTATATGGATATTCCCGAAGAATTTAAGTGTCGAAATGTTTTTAAAAAAATTTCCCAACTTTAGATTTTAAACTGGCTAAAAAAAAGTTGTTGACGTGTGTCGCTTACTTTGATGTCCAGCAAATATCGCGTATCGTAGTGCTATAGATACCTTTATCGTATCTTTCGTGATAAAACATCCGATGAAAATAAGCGTACTATCTATCATTAGTGACTAAGTCCGGGCCAAGGCACTTGAAATTTTGGTAGATAAATGCCTGTCTCTTTTGACAATTGAGCAACATAAAGATAGCAAAAATCTTATCGCACCGTCAACCAATCTTGCGTGATTTGAAAGTCACTAATTGTAACGTTCATGTGAAAACCCCATGGAGCTAAAAGTTTCCTGCGGACACAAAATCATAATAATTATCTATAAAAATTGTTTCAGGCGTGAAGGGGACGCCCATTGCTTGAACATGCATATGTCTTTATAGTCCGTAAATTCTCCGATGACTTAGAACAGTGTCTTCACGTAGCATGATACGCGTAATTTTTACAGGACCTTATTTAAATTACTTACTGTTTTCCACGACAAATCCAGGTAAAATAAACACCAAAACAAACAGGCTGATTATTAACATGTTGTGTTCCGAACATTTCTAAAAATGTTGATGTAAAAGTCTCTTATTTTAAAAGTTACATAACATTTTCATGTTTACAAACGTCAGCAATGTTTTCTAGTCGTTTTCATTAAAATTCTCCCGGAAAAATTATTAATAAGTTTAAAAAAACTCAATAGCTGTGTATTTCACTTGTGAGAACACCGAAATTGAAGAATCCCACATTAATAAATAACATATTATCAAACCCACTGGACTACGCCTATTTTGTTTTGCTTTTTCCCTAAAATAGCTTAAAACTTTGCATCTTGCGACACAAAACGACACAGACATAAATGAAGATCAAAAAATGTTTCATAACATGTTCAAAATTATTTCAATTGCACCAACAATTTAAATGTTTTTTTTCTTCAGAAATCGTCCTAGAAAATATTTTAGAAAATTAAACACTTGAAAAACTTATAAAAATGGAAGTGAAATTCGGTGAATGGTCAGACATGATAACTTACCATTTTATAAAAACCAAACACTTAATATTGCAATTTGTACACAAAAGGTTACTTATGTTTTGAGTAACAAGGGAGACGCAATTTGTAGAATGGTGTTCACTCGTAAACAACGGATAGAACGACAAGGAATGTTCTTATGTCAGTACTACCAACAAATGCACTTTAATTACAGTTGTGATGGCATACTTACTTATCACATTTTTTTCCCATGGTTTCGCATGTTATCGTCATCGTTTCACTTTTATTAATCCATTAAAGTTAAATAAATGTCGACTACAGATTTAACATGAAAGCCGGGTATCATGACCAGAGAGAAACTTTCAACCTGTGAGCACGTAGGTGTCTGCCGTTCCTTAAGACGAGGCCATACAATGGAGCAGAAACGGAATGCAAGGGCGAGGGAAACGAGGCGTACCCCGAGAAAACCCGCATACAAACGGCAACCATCGCCACGTCAACAACATTCGAAAAATCTGGTGTCCAACTCTGTTAGGAATCGAACCAGGATCGCTTTGTTTTGTGGGCCAATTTTCTGACCACTTCATTTCCGCAGCCTCGATTTTCCCGTTCGGAAAATCGAGGTACTGTTTCAAGGAAATAAAACATCGTTAGAGTTAGAGATATTAGATAATCGAGAGAATCTTTTCTGGCAGCGAATTCTCCAAAACAGTACAGTGACATGCGACTTGCATGATCGTACGACGGTAAAGTGTGGCACGATTTAGATGTTTGCAGACGATTCACAGGCACTCAGTCCTAACATACCGACCCAGTCAAATAAAACTTCACCATTAACGGAAAATAAGCGTCAGAATTTAATACATTACAGCAAAATAATAATAGTAAATGCACCTTAAAAGTTCAACTGCGATGCTTGTATTGCAGCGAAAGGTAGAGATATGCAAATTTCGCGTTATCATTTGGTAGCAGACTAAACTTCACTTTCCTATACATAACAGAGCATAATCTGCGATTCAATTCGCCACGTATTTGTATGTGTTGTCATTTACGTGTGTTACGTCTTTACAGATATTGGCCTCTCTACCGTGTAAGCATTCTCCGCGGCAAGTCACGACAATATCGGCTAGCGAGAGACGTCGAACGATCCAATAATCACTTGGAGTCTAGTCAGCTGTCAGAAAATAACGCGAACTTTGCATGTCTCTAGCGAAATGTAAATAGAAAATCACGCTTTAGTAGCAAATTTCAAAATTTTCATCTCAAGATCTCATAAAAGCGAAAAATAAAATAAGCCGAAAAATAGGGATGATGGTTTATCGCGGGAAATCTTGACTGTTTGCTGGGTTTCAACGCACGTACAACTTTCCAGAAGATTACTGACTTTCGATTGTATGTGCAGCTGTTACCCTATTTCACTGAGCCAATAAGCTATTGTAATATTTGATGCCTGTTATTGGTCTGCAGACAGCTATGTTATGTCGGACGTACATCAGGCAATCATTTATGATTGCACGAAACTACAGAGTTTTCGAGGATATGTTAGCACAAAACATTTTCGCGATATACAAACATCTCTACCAATAATGTGACTGATTCGTAGCGTACACAACACTCAACTTTTGCCGCGATTAACCACCATTCCTAGAGACATACAAGTTTTCGTTATTATTTGGTAACAAACTGGAATTCACTTATGTATATCACCCAAACACTTCCTTTAGACTACTGGCTCTAGACTTCCGTGTCGTTGTGTGCCTGCATCATAGGATAGTTAACATTGTGTTACTGGTTGAAAAAAAAAAGTATTTCAAGACGTGACACACATACTGCCGGCAAATAAAAACAGAAACTAGTTGAGCACAGAGTAGCTTGGAGTCCAGTCTGCTGTCAGAAGATAACGTGAAATTTCCAGGTCTCCGACAATCCCTAAACGGGATTCGGTCAGGTCTACGAATTCGTCAGTCTACGAACATTTCCCATGTACACCCTCCACAAAACGGAACACACTGCCTATTTTGATCTCTACTCGTTTCTATTGGTGCCGTTTGTACCATTCATCCCATGGCTTCCACGAAATCATAGCTAACTGATTGAATAACTGAGGGGAAATGAAAGGAACGCTTTCTTCTGAAGACTCGTTCAACTGAAGAACAAAAAGGCACAAAACATTTAGTTTTACGAAGACATTTTAACGGTCAGATTGTTCCCATGGTGGCCATCTTCTTTGCACACCCTTAGGGGCCTCGAACGAAATGGGGAGAAGAAAAACAACGTTTGCAGGCGTGGCGATTTCGTACACCAGACGTATAGCGATTTTGGTATATCGCTGAAAAAAATTGATTGTTTGCTGAGTATCCAAAGTTCATTGACTTTCCCTATTCGTGGAGCTGTTGCCCTATTTGACTGAGCCAGTAAGAATCCAGCTATTGTAATATTTGATACCTGTTATTGGTCTGCAGACAGCTACAGTGTCAGACGTGTATCACTGAATCATACACGTGGCAACACTCTACAGCGTTTTTCAAGGGTATGATTGCAAAACAAATTTTCGCGATAAACCATCATTAGAGATACTGGAAAATCAACAAAATATTTATCACAGTCTTCAACAAACTGTGGTATCCTATTGGTGACGTGTGTGAACCTTTTGCGGCAAATCACACGCGTTCTGTGTTAAAACTGTTCAGTCAAACTAGGCCTGTTGAGGAGGGAAACGGTGCTTCAGATAAGTGATAGCCAATAGCGATACAACATTCTTCAATGTTGTAGAAAGCACATTGCAGCCTAGCAAACAATCAACTTTTCCCGCGATTTACCAGTGTCTTTAACAATCATCACTAGACATACAGTATTCTAAACACTGCATTTCGCTTCGGTGGACTGGCGACGTTACCCACCTGCCGTGTAGGTCCACTGGAAGACGCAGTGTTCGCACGTCACGTCTTCCGGCAGCCTCAAGGTCATGTTGTAGAAGCCCGCGTCAGGACTGGGCAGGTAGTACTTGTAGTCGTCGACACCCTGCACGGCCACGGGGTGCTTGTCGAAGCACTCCTGCGTCTCCAGCTCTTTGGCATCGTGCAGCGGGCACAGCTTGAACATGAAGTAGCCGAGGTGGTTGGCCGTGATGCGCACTGACGCCTGAAAGTCCTGGCCTCTGGCGAACCTAAAACCAGAACAATCCGTGACGTCGGAGTTTGAATATGCAGCCACTAACCCCTCCACCGCAAAACAGTACTGTCCGCACGCAAAGTCGAAACACAGCGAATTGCAACCATATAACAACTACATAACTGACTAAGCAGGAACCTTATAACGGTTTCTCTCTGTGTGTGCGTGTGTATACACATACATAAACAAATGGGTGCTAGATCTGAGCGTTCTCAAGATCCATGCTTGTGGTGCAGCAAACGCACACAGACGCAGCGCATACGTGTATACACACACAAACACACACATATATATATATATACATGGTCTACGTCCGGTTATTATTTTATGTACGTTACGTCACGTAAACATATAATTAAACATAAAGTTATATTTCTGAACAACTCAGGGTTTTAACCTTCACCCTTAATATGTACGTCAGAACTATAGTCTGTCTCATGTAACTGCTCTATATTTTGACAATTCTCTTCTGAAAAATGTGCCTGGCAGTTCCATTGTTTGGAGCTTTAAACCTCTCCGGCTTCCTGGAAAAACAATGTCTACACAATCCTGTTTACAGACACACTTCTTAGAAGTGAACTGCCAAAATATGGGACAATTACATGAGACAGACTATACATGCTGAATCATTTACACATTAAAGATCGCTACTTAACCTAACATCACCCACAGCAGTGGCGACTCGTGGGTTGTTGCCAGGTAGGGCACAAGTTGTAGAGAACTGTATATGGTTATGTGCTTGTTGACACTGCAATTATTGACACGCTGGTATGTAGGTGTCGCTGATTACTGACTGCTCACAACACAATAAGTAGCCAGTATATATTTCATGGCCATTGGTATACGGCGGTGTGTTCACAGGAATGTACAGTTCTCGGCAAGTTGTGCCCTCCCTGGCAACAATCCTGGAGCCGCCACTGACCCACAGAATCGCAACTAAAGCCGAAACCTTTCACACATATTTTTGGGGCCGCGGTGGCCGAATGGTCAGACCACTCGCCCACCGCCTTCCCGACGGGGTCGGTCCCCGGGTTTTCGCATGTGTGAGCCGCTGGTCGGCGGATTTCCTCGAGGATCTCCCGTTCCCACGCCACGTTTTCCTTACAATATTTCACGCGAGGACTGTCATGTTGTATCTAAAATGTCTATGTGGCTATCGAAAAAAAATAGTAATTTTTGTGTACGGTTGCAGAGGTCGTTAAGAAACCACCGCATAATAAGCATGTCACACGAATCCTGGGTTAAATTGGAGACTAAAATGTTAGTAGTAAAATGTTGTACGATGACATTTTGTATGGACTATGTGGCAACATAGAACTGAAGTTAATTTTTCTTGCGCTACACTGATATGTTACTTATCTTACTACTACAGTTCTGACCTGCGCATTGTGGGTGCAAGTTAAAATGTCAAGCTGTGCAAACAAGATTCTACCTTTGTCGGACGTACCGTAAACCGGGGTTACTTTGAAATTGCGGGGTAACTTTGACAACTCAAATTTTTTTTTATATTGTTTAGTGACGAAAGTTTCAAACATTAGCTATAAGGATAAAAGGAATTATTTAAAATACTCGGCACAGATTATCTGTTTATTTACCAGATAACCCAAAAACTAATATTTTGAATAGTCAAAGTAACCCCGAAAATGGTCAAAGTTTACGGTACCATACATAAAATAATAACTGGAAGTGGAGCGCTGAGGGACTATCTCCGTGCAGTGTTGCCACACTGTGCACGTAGAATGTCATCGTACGACATATAGCCGCTTGGGTTTTTATCTGCAATTTAGCCCAGGATTCTCGTGGCGTTCTTATTACGCTGTTGTTTCTGGACATCAAGTATTTTCTCTCCATCACCAACCACGGTGGAGTCAACTCGGCGGAAAGATGCGAGACTTCTACACCCGGGTCACACGATAGTTCTGCGTGAGATACTTACTGCGCCACGACGACTCCTGTGCCGTACTTCCCGGTGTTCTCGTTGGGGCGAGGCCTCGTCAACGAGTAGTCGTCCCCACACTCGCCACATTTGCCGTCGTTCCTCTCCCACTGGACCTGCGACACAGGAACATGTGCGTGTTAGCTCGCTAGACCGCCAGTCGTGCAAGCAGCTTCGTGAATGCAGGCCTGTTGGTCACGGCGGTAGAAGTACAGGTCTGGACAGTACCATGTTTGCCAACTTATTTTGTTTGATCCCCTTAGCTGACTGATAGTTGATGAAATTGTCGCTGGTGCGCTGTTTTGCAGTTATCGGAGTTTTTAATCTGAACACGGGGAAAAAACAAATTTTTGGTCAAAATTGAACAAGGGGATACAAAAACATGCCATTCTGTATATATTTTTTCCTTTGTGTTTAACAATAACTAAACAATCAGAAATCGCAATTATTTTTTTCCGCAACCGAAGACCACCACGATGTGGCTTCGAAACCAGTGAAAGCGAATAACGCTTATCTTCACCATGCTAAACCCCGACCACTGTACAGCAGCGCAGCAGCGGCAATATCATAAACTAGCAGTCAAAAAGTGGGTCAAGTTTGCAGACAAGTGTCTGGACCTGTACTTACAACGCCGTGGTGATGACCGCATTTGCAAAATACGAGAATACCAACTGACTAGTCCAGATCCAAAACTCCCCTTGTCCACTTTCACTAAAACCTTTGCTAAAACTGAGCATATCGCAAAATACTGACTTGCAAGCCCATTTGTGACATGGCCAAAGCAGTTTTTAAAAGTGTCTCTGTCATTGAATAAGGCGAGTTTTCGAAACTATCATCACGTCAACTTTAGCGCGCATTAAAAAGCTACACAAAATTGTTCTGAACTCATTTTTCCTTGGTTATGGACAAGGACAGTTTTGGAACTGGACTACCCATTACTAAATCATACAATAAACCTGTACCAGAAGCGGAATGACGGGGTTTATATTGAACTATTTCTCTTTGGGTTGTCCGAGTTTTAGAGCTATTTCTGTCACGTGGCAGTTTGGTTATACTGAGACCTGATTTCAAAAGCTGTGACGAAATGGACATGTAATTTACGTAACATTTACCATTTATACAAGCCGTTACGTGTTTCAAATCTTGTGTGACTGTTTACAGTCCTGTACGCCACGATAACTGGTACTATAACAACTATGAAAAAGTATCCCTTAGTCGTTTCTGATATCATTTGTTATTACGTCATGTTGAGCCTCGAGTTGTCACATCTGCCCTATTTAAATACTAAAAGGAACTCATTACAGTATCGTTGGCAATACAAACGGTTGTATAACACATTTTATCCAATTGCACGTGGTTTTTCTTACATTCCTGTGCGCACTAAGAGCTGGGAAGATAATAATGATAACGTTTCCTTACGTCGCTTCTGATAGCATTATTTATTCTGTGATTATGTGTTACAACCAATAACTATAGAGATTTACACCGGACAGCTCTTTGCTATAAACAAAAAGAAGTTCCCGAGATATAACATAGTGGCATGAGGTGGAACTCTAAAATTAATTAATGTAATTTTAGTCTCTTGACATACATTTCCTTGTTTTTATATGTTTCGTTTACTGCTGTGTTTGTATAAATCATTTATTTAAGGTTGTGGCAAAAAAAAGTGACTATTCGCCAAGAAAAGAATACTTTTCTCCACGTCGTTACGTTGGCAGCATAAATCATAAAATTAAATTAAATATAGTTTAGGGCTGGATGTAGAAACACAATCAGTGTTCTCGCAGAATTGCACAACCTGCCCGGTATTAGTTTGTAGTGTAAGTGGTAATACCTAGGGGTTGCAATGTCTATGGAAGTGTATGGAAGAATGGTGAAGCCGCCGCTTTACGTGTCACATCATTGCGACGTAGGCTACTGTTCGTTAGTCTATCACAGTACAATGAGTTAGTAATCAAGTCCTTGGTTGGGAGGAGAGCCAGCCTAGTATCTTAGACGCAAATGTTAATAATAACAATATTATTATTAATTAGAATACATGTAACTGTAGGCTCAAGTTAACGCGTATATTGTAATTGTCAGGTGTAGCAAAGAATAGTTGTAATTAACAAAGAATAAATACGGCAATGGCAAGAAATTATCGTCCTCGAGTGACAGGGCCATCGTTCAGAATCTGCCTCCTGATTGGCACATCTGAACCAAAGTCTGCACGGCAAGTGGTGGGGAATTTCGGTGACAATACGTAACATAGCGATGAATATTTAACAGTTTTAACAATGAATACGGACGTTTCTGGGACGTGCAGAACGATGGACCGGGGTGTTACTGCCGGGCGTCGGCCTAACGTCGAGACGCATTAAGAGTTCCATACAGCTGGCGCATGAATTGTGTTACGAGTGAGATTTATTTTTTAAGAAATGATACTTAAAGTGTGTTGGAGATCTTTATCCACAAATAGAAAACACATTTAAAACTATGCTACTCTAAATTTGTTTTCTAGACATCGTGCTTAGGAACAGGGTTTCGAGGCACCTCAAAATGGCTCAAGACGGCTGACTGCTGTCCCGTAAAAAATACCAAACGGAATCGTAAAATAAAAATAGAGACGCACGTACATTCCGTAAATAAAAAAGTAAGGTAACGGATTAAAGTCGCATAGGAAAACGTCAACGACAAAAAAAAACACTGCACGCTGTTGACGTGCCTAATGTACAAAGGAGATTCTGTTGCTGACGCACGAGCTAGTCTTATCGCCTTCTTGGCTCCGTACCTCAAACGTAGGCATTTAGCCCCTGCTGTATAGTGCAGACATTGGGAAGACTAAGGAACAACGGGTCGGGTTGGCACCGCCGGACATCTTCGGGTTGAGCGACGCCACGTCGTTAGAGAACCGCTGTTTAGCTTAGTGTGATTCCGACAAGCTACCTAGAAGTGTTTCAATAACTGTCATAAGTCAGGGTGGCAGACTGCTGACTACGTCATAATAATGTTCGAGATACCATTGAGATTAACGGGCGTAGAATCACGAAGTTAAGAATTAAGATCTGGCCAGTAAATTTGAACAATATCGGCTGTGCCAGAAGACGACAGAACGGACTTACTACGTATTCGAAATTGGACATGCTGTGTTTTATTTATTCAATCATTCTTTAAAATAAACCCCAAATAAAACGTCGTATTCTCTTGCCTTAATGTGTAACACATGGTAAATATTATTGAAATATGCGAACTATACCAAATAAACTAAACTAAATCGAATGTAACGTGTAGCAAAGAAACGTAATGAAACATGGTCAAATATAACGTTTACATAAACTAAAATAACCGATGTAACAAATATTATTAACATTTCCGCTAAGGTACCAATAAAATCATTTTAAATTCACTATCAAATCTAGATCAAATGCGCAAAATAAAATATATTTCATTGAAGTCAGCTTAAGAATTCCTTGCAAATAAACTTTTTCATTTACTATATACATATTTAGTACATTTCATATACCCCGTGAAAGCTTGCCTACTTATAGTTCTGGAGGTTACGAGTTTGATCCTAGCAATTTGTACTGTTGGTTTCCTATCCAAAATGATTTTCCAGAGCGCCAATCCTGATAAATTTTTGTATAATATAACAATTAAGTCAGCATCTTCCTTACTACTTTGATATATGGTTTGGTTTTCTTTACAGCAAAGAAGTAAAAAAAATTGTTGTGACATAAACTAAATAATTATGTAAGGTACGTTATATCAGATAGTGAGTTTTTCATGTTACACTTAAAGCATGTCCTTAAAAATTGTTAATCACAATTTTTTGGTATTAAAAGCCCACTTAAGATATCTCAAAAACGACCTTATCGTTAATGTGCAATATGATTAAATTAAAGCTGAAATGTATACCTACTAAGAGACACATATATTTTCCGAGAATATGATTGTAATATTTAATGGAATGGTGAAGATGGGTACTTAATTAATACAAACTATACGTCGTTTAAAAAATCACAGTTATCACTTACTTACGTAAAGATAAAAAGTTTATCTCAACTCTGCGTCACGAATTAAAAGCCTAATCTACAGTGTTGAAATCTTGAAATATTTGGCGTTCTTTGTACTTACACCGAAACTGCGTCGTATAAACGAGTTGGGAGATCTACGATCATAGTACAGCCCAACACAACACTTTTTTTTTTAATTCCACAAATTAAGTTAAAAACGAAAGTGCAATTCCATTAAATTGACATTATAGAGGCAGGATGTTAATAGATGTATATTACAAACTTTTCGAGATGATTTCTTGTGCAAAGTGAGGTACAGTTATATGACGAAAGATTTTGGTTGGCACAAATTTTAAGGGAAAAATTCGTTGTTGAAAATCAGTATAACTTAAAATAAACAAAAGTTAGGAGTTGTAACTTCCAGTGTATCACGTCTTGCCTATGTTTAATGCTTTACATTTTCTATGACCATTTCCTCTAAAATGGTTTACTTGAGAGTGTTGAGACAAGACGAGATTTTTTTTTGTTCATTGGGACATCCTACTATAAACTTTATCATAAAATAGGCAAAAAAATGCAATTAGAAGAAAATTATGTGGCAAAAAAAAAAAGCTTAGCCAACCCAATTATCTACTGAAAGTGAAATTTATTCTAAATTATTTTTTCCCATACTGCAGACCTTGTTGTTAAACCACGGCCGGAAACTTATTATTAACTTCTCATTAATTATGGTTACTTTAATAATTTTTTTAATATTAGTTTTCAATCGCCAATTTCTCTTTTAATATGTACGCCAGCCAAAATCTTGCGTTTCACAACTTTACTTTTTTTTTTTTTGGTAAAGAATCGATCATCTCGTAAATGTTGTCACTTATCACTTACTTTCATTAATATCCTTTATAATCACTGTGTACGTCATTCTCGCGTACTGCACGATTAACTATAGTTGTAGGAAAAAACAACAATATGGGTAAATATTTTTTTTTATCGTGCTTATTTTAAAACGTAACTTTAATACAAAATTTCACTGTGTGTCAACTTGCTATAATTCACGGTCAATTAGAACTTTATACAGGTATTTGTTATTTCTATCAGCGTGTGATAACTGTTAACACTACACTGTGATAGTAAAACTTAAAGTGTTGTGGTTATTTTTATTGCAAGGATTTCTTAAAAAATACTCTGTTTAATCGGCGAAAACTTTTTATATAGATCGGTATCTTATCGCCATTTTGGAAGGTCAGTGGTTTAACAGCTTCATCATTGTGTCTCTTCAAACAAAGTACTGCCATTTTTGTAAACTTTTTGCTTGATATTACCAGAATTATCTTCTAACTTGTCCCAACTAAAGTAAGTAACTTAATTTGGAAATAATTCCTTTAAAAATAAAATACATAATTAAATTGATTTGTCTAGTCACCCGACAAAATTTATTAACATAAAATCTACCAGCGATCCTAGAGATAGTGGAAAGTCGCAAGATTCTTTCATGCCACCGTAGTTTGCAAAACTGTGCAGCAGCCTGCACGTTTCATAATAAGAGGATGGCTATGTTGTAGTTTTAGGACGAATCACAAATATTCAGTAGAGCTGCACCGTAGTTATCATTGGTTTAGTCAGATGGAAACACGCCAATAACGTACGACGAAAGTTGGACACGTTATGATTAGCAAACAGTAAATTTTCCCGTAATAAATCACTGTCCCTAAGAAGTGAAAATCTTATTTCCTGCCATAATCTGTAACGCTTAGAAGCTCAAAATGTGTCACGAAGTCACAAGGCAATCCTACGAACATACAATTTTTTACTTTATAGGTTCACATAAATAACAACCCGAGAGAAGTTTCCAAACATTCAAAAAGTCTACCCGAGAGCAGGGTAACTAGCTGTCTGCGAGCGAATCACGCTAAAAAGCGATGAAAAAAAAGTAAACTCAAGACACAAACAAAACTATAAAAAAACAGAAATTGTACGCACGGTGTTCAATATATGATGTAAGAAGTACGGAACGAATATAAGGAATACCGTAAATCTGTAAAGAAAAAGGGCTTTTACAATGTATTACAGTTAGCAAATTTCGCGTTGTTTTCTTACAACAGACATATGTATAACTTATTTACTATGTGCACGTCTGACTACTGTTGTTCGTCGATAATTTGTGTAGAACCCTAGATGATTTTTTCAACCAATCATGGGTCTTGGGAATTACACGAATTCATTTGGAAAGGAGTACACGTTCATTACTTTTGTGACTGGATTACTGTAAATGAAAATATTCCCTTATGACTGTGAAACAATAGCACACCTTCATGAAAAACGAAAACTTACTGACTCCGCGGCTACCTTGCTATCTATGCACACACACACACACACACACACACACACACACACACACACACACATATATATATATATATATGTATGTATGTATATAACGTGTATAACTGGTCACTCACTGTAACAGCAACTAATTTATAAATAGCTGAAGACAGTGCCTACAAGACTGCGATGTCCAAAAGGCATGTCGTGGATCCCGCGACATTCATGGCGCTCTACAGGTCATACAGGTAGAAGCAATGATTTTTGGTGAAAAAAAATTATGCAGCATTTTGTTTCGGCGCCTCGCGTGTACATCTGCAGCTGTGCTTCATGGTCAGAGATGGTTGTTTTGAGATGCGCAACTTTATTCATTCATGAAGTTTGTAAATAAATGTATGTATGCTATAATTATGTAATTAGTCAAAATTGTCGTAGAAACTTCAATCAAGATTATTTTATTCAGTATTTCAATGTAAACTGTTTTATGTATAGGGAATAGCCCAATTAACTTATTTCGATGTTAACTAAATCTCATACTTAATTGCCGGCCTACCAGTATCAAACTTCAAAAAAGGAAGCTTGGAGGAAAGATTTATGATTTCACGCTGCAATAGCTACAGAGTGCACAGCGGGGTAGCGACAGAGTAGAGACTTGGAGAGAGAGGGTCAAACCAACCCTCTCCCCCTTTGAAGGCGCCCATAGCCGTTGCTTGTAGGCGGGGCTTAAATGGTCATCATGCTGTGACAAAATATTAAACATAGGTATGTAAACAATGGAAGTAAATTAATGAAACTTTAACAGTTTGTGCTAATAAATATAAATGTCAAATGTACTAATTTTCAAAATGATCGAATAAATGGTTTGCGTATGGTTGAGGATACGATAAGCCATTGTGCCAGGAGGTCGCTGATTGGCTGGGAGTTGTCTCCATGAAGGAGAAGGGGAAGCTTTGTCGCTGTGCGAGGGGCAGGCACTCTTGTCGCGTGTGCCGGACGCGAAAGACGTTGACTAGGCATCTTATATATATATATTTATTTATTTATTTATGTTTATATATATATAATTGAATATAGGCACTCTTGTCGCGTGTGCCGGACGCGAAAGACGTCGGCTAGGCATCATTGTTTTTACTGTAGACACGCCTACGTAAAGTGACGCCTCGCGAATTTAAGAAGTCGGTGCGAAATTGATTTTATAGATTTGACTATAAAATATCGATTATACTTATATAGCATAACAGGAGGTTTAATATCCTGTACTCTGGCGCATCGGGTCCTAAGCCCTACGTCACCAATCCAATAAATACAACCAATCGCTTATTTATTTGACCTACCGCAAGTATTATACTAACTGTATCCTCGAACAGTACCAATTACCGTGCAAGTATATACGAAAAGCAACGAAGCAGTAGCAGAGATAAACGTTGCAGTTTTTAACTCTCAACATATGTGGGATCTACCTCAAATCACAGACGGGTAGTGTCGCAGTGAGGTTATTCTCATTGGCACAGTCAAATGAGTGACGCCTCTACAGGAATGCACGCTGACAATAACTACGTACCAGAGCTGCAGATGTGAACGTGAGGCATTGAAACAAAGTGTTGCATAATTATTTTCAAAAATCATTGCCTCTACATACAGGCCTAAGGTCAACTATAAAATGTCCACTGTCCTGTAATGCTGGCATACGAAAGTACGAAGGCCCGAATTAATAACGTCAAAGTGTATGTACGGGTAAGAATAGGGCAATAATTTCTAGCTTGTCTGCAAGTAATAACGCCATATTTAAATGTCTCTACTTACACGTTTGTTGAGTACTGCTTAGTTCATTATTTTTTCCTCTCCAGTTTGTCTCCGGATGTAAAACAACGTAGGCTTATATGAAAAATATGCTGTTGTCGTCACTTTCAGTTGAAATATTTAAAATATGTATAAAATATTTAGTCTTATGCTACGTTACTTTCACTTCAGAAATACTAACAGGCGTTCAGATTCACCATGGATAACCTCTTGTCATCTAGGAAATGTGTTCATGCGACTGAGCAAACCTGTTCTAACGAGTTACTTTTCGTAAACCCTTACAGTAGTAAACCTACGTAAAATATGGAATCAATATGACTCTCGTTATTACGTGTGCATTTAATATACGACTGTCATAGCGTGATCCTGACAAATGTAATAATAGTCACGACATTCTTGACAGAATTTCTACGTTATTAGTAGTTATTTCATTTTTAATCAATTTTAATAGGTTAAACTTCAAAAATATGTTTTCAGACCTATTGCAAACATACATTGCTTCCGAGAAATGATAAAATTATTAACAGTGATGGAATGTAGTGAATGTGTGAAGCATACATTTAAAATAGAATTTGGATTAATACTAAATCAAAATTTTAAAAAAATTAGAACACTTCCGTACGCCACTTTGGATCCCGTGAGACATACGTCAATAAATGGGCCAAAAGTCTCCCATTCCATTGATTATTTGCCTTACTGCCACAAACTTTCCACTAGTTGCAGATTTTAATGCATATCATGCATTAACTCTGTACGAAGTACAAAACTCTTTAGGCTGTTCAAGTCTTACTAATAACTACATTTTCCTTTTACGGAAAATTTTTAGCATGCAAACTGTACACACAACGGCACAAGAGTCAAAACTTGCGTGTTACGGGAGCATACATCCACCATAACCCTACAGACATGCTGAAATGAAACAATTTACACTGGAATAAGATGTCACGAGCTAGGCGATAAAAGTTATAAAAATATAATATAACGTTGTTTTCCTTTTTTGTATATCTAAAGAACTACCAAAAATAAAAGATTTAGTATCGAAAATTAGGAATCAATTTAGTACACTACAAAACGAAAACTACGGTATGCCGTTCAAATATTTTGTTTTTAGGAAACTGCGTCATTATTCCTGGTTGGAACGATACTAAGTTTATAGCTGCGCGAACTGCCAATTCGAGGTAGTGTACTTCGGCGTTAGCAACTGCACATCCCCTTCTACAACGCGACGAGCTGCCATGGCGATATGTTGAGTTATCGCGATAAGAGCTGACAGTAGCGTGACCCTGCTCTTTCAACGCTCATGGGCGACTGAATTAAAATATCGGGAGATCGGCTAATTATTGCCATCTCGACGCACTCTGTCCTATTTCTGGGGTGTTAGTGAAACATGTACTTGTCACTTTAAACTATTGAAAGTGATATTGATAATGTGAGGATTTTAATGAGGGCGTGGGCAGCCTTAGGTTAATGTTAGTGCACCTGATGGCTGGAGGTACGTCAGAAACCCGGTGGTAACTCGGCTCGATGAATTTCACGGGAGGAGAGAGGGCCGGATCGCACCGCAATGGATTCCCATGATAAAGTACGGTCTACGCTTTAAATTCTGAGGGAAGAAGCATTTCTTCCACGTCCGCGCCGCGGAGTCGTAAAAGCTGGATGCGGCATTCCACCCGCGTGCGGGGCCCTACATTTATCTCACCCCCCCCCCCCCCAATCCCCTTCGTGGCTCACACAAACAAACCCCCGAGGTGGGCTTCATCCCCTTCTCTCTGATTGTACGTGGCTGAGGCTGTGCTCCAATTGGTTCCTCAGTAGGTGTGTAATTAGCTATTTAGTTTGATTCAATAGACAGAGCAAATTGTCAAAACCAGACATGCCCACAAAAACCCGAAAATGAGTTAAACAGATTTTCGACGTGAGATTGGTGCGTCACACACGACTTTGTAGTCAAGTGTAATCAACAAATTACATGTCCCTTTTAAAAATCAGGAGAAAATGTGTGTTTTCAACCAAAACAACACATGTCCACCCCACTGAAATTGTGCATTCATGAGGGATTTAAATATGCAATATCTTGGAAGGAGTATCAATACGAAATGCTTCCTCCGACGGGTTAACTACGTTTAATGCCTAAATACGTCCCTAATTTTCTGTCAGAAAGAGATGTTGTTATTTCGTATTTAATAACGAACGCAATATGATACTTACACATTCCTTATTAATTACCATATTTTGACAGTCTAAATGACGAATAATACTAAACCTGCCATGTTTCATTTTCGTAAGTATCGCAACATACCAGTATTTTCGTTTTCTTGTGAAACCAGATAAGGTGAGCGTGTCTTGTTTTTGAAAGTGCCTTATACTTATGAAGGCCGCGGACATAGAGAAGTTGGCTTGTTCATCTGTAATGAACGTTAAACTCAAACGAAAACTAGTTCCGCCCTTGGCTGTTCCAGAATCACTCTGAATATTTTTCATAAGTAGTTTCGAACGACTAGTTTTCTGTGCAATAGTCATATTGACGGCTTTTAGGAAAACGTGTTGTTGTACAAATGTAGCTAATATTTGTTGCGACGTTTTGCACATGTTAAATTAAATAAAGTTTCAAGTGTTTCTAATCACCATATAACTATATCAAAGTTTCATTTTGTGCGGTATAATGAATACAATGTCACGATTGTTTATACAGTTTTTGTGAAGAAAGTTGAATATAGTATATTTTAAGTTGCGTTATTTGTTGGGGTTAGAAATACAATTGATTTGTATTGGTTTAAGGTGTGCGACCTTGAAAACACGTTTACATATAAAATTAATCAAACATGACGTTCAAATGCATTCAACTTAAAACACGTTTAAAACATGTTGTGTATCTTTGCCAAACACTGTCTATGACAACTTACTAAGCATTCTTTACAATACTTCAGTATTTCGAATTTTTATCATTGTAACCTAGGATTTACTTTAACAAAATTTGTACTAGCATGTTTTCTTACACTTTTAAACCTGTACACTAAATCACTAAATATATATTTTCGTTTATTAAATAAGGTAACGTCACCAATCAGAACCGTGCTACGAATGACTTGTCTCAAACATAAAACTTACAATACTTAATGGTTCACGTGGTAATGTAACGTGATGGTTTTAGCCATCTGATCTTAAATGTTCTGAACTCTTCATGTTTTGAAAATTCTGGGTAATTTTTTCACGACATTGTTCTTTCGTCAGGTAGTTTATAAAGAAAAAAGAAAAGATAAATAATTCATCCAAAGAAAGTAACAAAATAAGTAATTTAACACATTTTTCACAATTATACCAAACAACAACCTGCTACATTTTCAGTAGATAATTAAATTTAATTTAAAAAGCAGGTTTTTTTTTTTCACAAAAATAATTGTCTAATAACAATATTTAATTAAAATATCTACTAACAGAGCTGTAAGAATTCGTCCTAAATATTTCAAATTGCAAGCTGTCTATACATCTAATGAAATAAGTAATAAAGAAATGTTAAAATCTGACATGGTTTTTTCTGTACTTTGTAATCATTTTTCAAAAATAATAGGTTCCGGCATTTCCGTACCCGTCAGCTGTGCAAGACCTTTTTGTTTACATCTTTAAGTTTTAAGGAGAGATAGGACGAGGAACACCAAAAATTTAAAAGTGGCCCAAATTGTAGCGAGCGCTCAGTAGAATCATGATTATTTTTACTCTAGTTCGCATTCCTTTTAAGTGAACAAAATACTATATTTTGTGCTTACTCAGATGCATATATTCTGAAATTATTCACTTAATTCAGTGAATCTAATGCAATATGTCAGTTTAACATGAGATTTCACTATTTTACCACAGCAAAGTTATGATAATAATAATGCCTGCAGCATTACTACCAGGAACAAGTAATTAGGAATTCAGCGAGAACAATAATAAATACTCGTTTCTTTAACAGTGGTTAAATGTTTTAAAGAATAAAAGATTTTAAAAATGGTTTATTTGGTCAAAAATTAAGCAGCCTAAACAAACAGTTTGCGCAAGATTTAATACGAAACTGAAAGTGTATTGCTGCTGTTTTAAACAATTTTGCAGAAATACGTTCCGTTTTTCTAAGTATATGATACAATTAGGACCCCTGATTTTCTCATAAATATTTTTGTCATTTTGTTTCAATGCCTTATGTGCACATCTGTCTCGTGGTTATTGGCAGCGTTTCAATGTAACTACTTATTTGACTATGCTAACCAGAGAAAAGATGCTGCGACACTACTGTCTGTGATAAGTGGGAGGAACCCAAGGAGTTAAAGATGTTCAAGTGCGATAAAATCATAATTATATGTTTTAATGAAATAGTGTTAGATTTATAGACGATGCTTGTGAGTACAGTTTCCTCTTTCAAAACAATTTTAGCTCTCATAGTTCTCTCATAAAGGTGCTTCAAAGTCAAATTTGCATGTTTTGATGTCATGCAAATTGTGAAAACCAATTGACTTACGCAAGTGGAATAATTTACAGTGAAATAACATGCCGTGGGCAACGTAAGAAAACATTTAAAAAATATCCCATGAATTATTTTTATATTTTAAAAAAAGTTGAACTTGTAATTTTTTTTCTGTACTTCTGCGATATTTTGAAAAAGTTCAAAATATGACGTTGTGGGTTTTAAAATGTTCTACTGCAAAGCTCATGGGATGTTAGTTCACAGTGAATTATGTAATTTAATTATATCAATTAATTTTCGCTATTTGCATGGCAGCGTAACAAGCAAATTTTGATTTTGACGCACAGTCAAGAGAAAACTATGAGAGCAAAAATGTTTTGTAAGAAGAAACTGTACTTACATGTAGCGTCTACAAAACTAGCATTATTTCATAAAATTATGATTTTATCGCACTTGAACACGCTTAAGGCATCCAGTCAATGATTACGAAGCAGGGCTGCAGGTGTGCACATAAAGTACTGCAACAAATTGGCGCAAAAACACTTCGCGAAAAGCTTATTCCTTAAATATAATGAACTTCGCTTCATTCAACACATTTTATCAGGAGACTTGAAGAGCATAAATGTGCGGCTGTCTCTCGAGTTCAAGTTTTATGTGTTCAACGTTTCATATATACACATAATGTATGCTTACACATAAAACGTAGGTACAGGAAATTATTTACACTATAAAATCCAATAAAAAACTTATAATTGACAACGATGAAAAGTACCAGTCGGGAATACACCAGAGGTTGAAATACATAGTCTACTAATATGATTAATGAAATATGAAACATAAAGTTTTGTCTTTTTGTATGCATTCCCCATCCGTGTTTTCTTTACAACTAAATGTCAAACTGCCATACGCTTAGAAATACGCGCCTGCAGCAGCAATATCGTTAAACTTTCAACCCACACGGACCACGAAACGGATGGGGAATACAGAGCTAAATTAAATTTTTTCTGAAGTTAATAATTAATTTTCGAGGTACTTCATATGCACGCGTATTAAATAAATGAGAGCCTTATAAAATTTAGAGTTCTTTGTTTGAAGCTCGTAGCGAAATTCTCAAATATTGTGGTGTATTTACTAACACATTCACTTCAGAGACAAAGATAGAATAAGCCCCTGTAAGACAAGTCCTTACTTTTATTTTCTTTCGTTTGAAATTTTGGTCCTAAATATAAATAAACGATTAAGCTGTTCTTCGCTCACAGTTTTGCTGAACTACGATGAAGAACGCGCGGGATTACAATAGGGAAAATTCATAATTTTTATTCATATTTTTATTTAAAAGTGCGTTTAATTTAATGAACAACGGTACCACATTTTCTTTCTTTGCGACTGTGTAACTCGAGAATAACATAAATTAAAAGAGTAGCGTTTAATGCGTGGTAAAAACGTGAATCGCCCATTTAATGTATCTATGACGTCACGATACTGTATTTTTTATTGTATGTACCAAATAAACTACAGCAATATACGTTCAGGTCTTAAAATTTTGTGTAATAAAGCAGTTTATGCGGTAAAAACGAGTATGCCTGGAATTCCGAAGAGTATAAATGTGTACAGTAGTTCCATTGCGCAGTAATAAAATGTGATTTACTTACATTAAAATCTAAGCTCTAGCACCGTCTGACAAATAAAGTCTGACTGTATTGTTCAAGCCTCAAGAAGATACCTAATAGTTTGCTATTAGCGACAAAAATATAGTTTATGTATGTAATGATGTACTGTGTACAACATGGCACGGTTAGCATAAAGTAAATGTTCTTTCAAGTTAAAATTTTCAGTTAGTAGCTTGCAGTTTGCGACGAAATCCCTGCAGCTGTAGTGTTTTTAGCTGTTCTTGAAATGCGCATGTCCCTGGTCATAGGAAAGTGAAAGAAGGTCGAGTTGCTGGGTGAACAAGGGCAGATATCAGTGGCGTAGTGTGGAGTGTTCCAAGGTGTGATGTGCTACGTAATGAACATAAACAACTCTGAGTTGCTTGTGTAGTATTACATTGGTAGATGCAGGTACTCTACACTGCCAGTAGCGTACAAGAGTCAAGGTAGGAATTCTTCAGCAACACACCTCGGTAGGACCACGATTTTGATGCGAAAAGATTTTTGCCCCATTTTGTTTCAGTACCTCATGTGCACATCGGCAGCTCTGCTTCAAGGTTATTGGCAGCGTGTCTTTGTTCAGACGTGTTTCTCATTTGACTACATCAATCATATTAAGATTATTGTAACTCTGTACGTCCGACATTTGCCAAGGTATGTGAGAGTAATATCACCAAATCACAGACGATGTAGCAGAGCTGCAGTTGTGCACATAACGCATTGAAACCAAATGTTGCAATAATATTTTCGCCATAAAATCGTGGCTGTACACCTCGGTCTCTGCACGTGCTCAAAGTGTATATACGGTGCAAACATCGCACACATTGGAACTCGACCACGTCACGCCACTGGCTGGTACTCACATCTAAGCCACCACAGAACTGGGCGTTATCGTCGTAGTTGATGAAGGTCTTGTAGCCGAACCTCCACATGGAACCCCGGTTGACGGGCCACCACATCATGCCGTGCGCCGTGGCCTGACCAACGTAGGAGGCCAGCAGCAGGGCCGACACCACGACCGCCGTCCAAGTCGTCACCATCCTACAGCACACGTGGCCTGACATACTTCACACACTCACTGTCCTACAACTGGGACCCACCCCATCATATATACTCGCGACACACCGCTCTTCAACGTGAACTTTATCTCTCCTGTCCCTCCTGATTATCGCGGGGCGACCCGTCCTCGTGGACAAATCTCCCTCCCTCCTTCCCACAGCTAACATTTCCCCTCCCACTTTCTTCCCATGGTTTCCCGCCACAGTCACCACACGCACCGGGATTATGTGGCGGCCCACCGAGGATGTATTAGACTTTGGAAAGACCAGAGAATTTTGTAGATTCATTTAAAAGTGAGATACCATCGACATTTGATAGTTCGTAGTAGATACTATGGGTCAAATTTCAAAATGTTACAGTTATAAAACGGTTTGTTTTGTTATTACCTTTGTAGCCAATTATTATTTATTTGACGAAAATATATAGCGTACAATATAACTCGCCGGAAAGCTTAAAAATAAAATTAATGGAGTCATTTCATTAATATAACTGTAGGACTGCGTTAAGAGGGCGTGGCACATTATTCAACGCTAAAAACATTAATCTATAACTGCAGGTTTTTGAAGCCAATTTTCGAAAATTAAACAATAGCAATCCTAGATAATAGTTTTAGCCAACGTTTTAAACAAAATTGCCTCCAGTGTTACGAACTTCTGAGGCACAATCTCTGACGCCGGAACCTCGTACATTTAACTGCGGCGCAAGAAATCGCGCGTAACCAATTAGTAATCTTGAACAAATATTTACTCACAAAGTTGGCAAATACCATTATCTAAGATTGTCATTGAGTATTTTATCCATATTGGCTTGGAAAAAACAGTAGATTTCAATTGATGTTTTCAGCGTTTATTTATCTACCATGCACTCTTTAAAACCCTTTTTAATTCATTGACCTCCAAGAAAACGTGTGAAATTCGGCAGGTAAAAGGTGTTCGTTGGCTGCTCGCTGACACAGTGATACAACATGATTGGGTCTGCATTCCTCGTTTCTTTATTATTGGCTTAGCGCCCTCCAGGAGGTGCCAAATGATTCAAAGACCAATTGCGAATGTGACACGAACTTACGTTGCTTGAATTCTAGCATGTGCCCAAAAACGAGCGCTAATTTTTCAGGTCTAAATGTCGGCCATTTATTTAATGAGATGTGATAACTGCTATCGAATCGCGTAAGACTTAAGTACATAATTCAACGCTAAAAGCATTAATATACAACTGTAGGTTTCTTGAAGCCAATTTGTGAAAAATAAGCAATAGCAATCCTAGTCATCAGTTTTAGCCAACGTTTTAAAGAAAATTGTTTCCAGTGTTACGAACTTCTGAGGCATAATCTCTTACGCCGGAACCTCTTGCATTTAACTGCGGCGCAAGAGATCACGCGTAACGAATTAGTAATTCTGTATAAATATTTACTCATAAAGTTGGCAATTATCGTTATCTAGGATTGTCATTGAGAATTTTATCCATATTGGCTTCGAAAAAAGCGTAGAAATCAATTGATGTTTTCAGCGTTTATTTATCTACCACACACTCTTAAGACACTGTTGGTGGTTAAGACTGATAACATTTCGTTTTTAGCACAGAAATGTTCACAGTAAAATCTAAATGTTAAATGGTCATGTAGACGGTGTTATGCATCAAAAGACTTCGCGTAAATTGCTAGTTCGGTATAACATATTTTTCTCCATTGAAAAGGTCTTATAAAAAGTATTTTACTCCTATATCCTGTGATTATGAATATTGGATTTATAATTCTAAAATACTTTTTGCAAGGCTGTTTCGTATCTGAAACCTTAGAGCACGTTTTAAAAGTAACTTCAAATTGGCGCACGGTCTATTGATGCATAACACTGTACAAATGTGATTATATTTTACTATAGTTAAATATAGTGGAAAATCGCAAGAATCTTCCCTACCACCGTACTTTGTAAAACAATGTAGCGGCCTATGTATTATGATTGCAGAACGGTTATGTACGAAAGAATATTGTTAGATGTGTAGGCCCTACGTGTTATATTAAAGCTTAACAAACAGTCAAATTTTACCGAGATATATCAGTAACCCTATCTAAACTAAATATGTGACAATTTAGCCTGGTAGAACAACGGACCACGATTCTTTTGATGTCAGTATGTAAAACATACGACAGTCAATATCGGGTGATCCCTTTGTGTACGAAGATCCCAAGAATAAAATCTCAGAGAAATTTTCCTTTTTATTTATCGTGCTTTGTGCCATGATTTCATCTTTCGCCGCTTTGCAGCACTGGATTTCCCAGTCACTGACTCACCCTTGTTGACTCTTGATACGGGAGATTGCCGCGGCCGGAATTTTATTTGCTCGGGCCGTCCTGAGAAGCGGGGGAGTCTGTCGTCTTTCAACGCGCCGCGCGCTCTGGAGTATCTTATCACATCACCTCCCTCCCACCACTATCACCCCTACTTTCCTTTAACATTGCCGTGACGGCTGTCGAGTGGCTGGCTTCGACGACTACTGCGCCCGTCGGAACTTCTCATTTCCCAGCGTCGAGGAAGTGCGCCAACGCCTCGGAAGGCGTCACGTCACGGATTATCCGTCGTTGGCTACCGGAAACACAGGCCGTGTTTCGACCGGTGATTGAGTCACTAAGTGTGTGTGGTAGATTAACAAACGCTGAAGACTCAGATTGGTATATATCGGAAAAATTCGCGAATTCGCTGACGTGGAGGCTAGCCTCCAAGAATGTCTGTTTACTCAAGTAGACAACAGCAGCTGATTGGATACTCACTGGCATAATGACATCACTAGAGAGGGTGGTATATCGCGAAAGTGTTTTGTCCCAACGTACCCTTGAAAACGCTGTAGTTAATTACAACACTCATAATTAATAGGGACATGAAAATTTCGCGACAGAATGTTGTCCCAGTTCGTTTCAGTGTTTCACGTGTACATCTGCATATCTGCTTAGTGGTTATTGGCAGTGCGTCTTTAAGAATGACGTATCTCATTTGTCTGTGCCAACCACAGACAGGTTACAGCGACACCACACGTATGTTATTTGCAGGTAGAACCTCAAGACACGTGATAGTTTAAACATCCAATCAGTGACTATGAGTCAGAACTGTAGATATCGATTGTGAATCGAAAACACATTTTACCCTTTCTTTACCTCTTTGGGACGGAATTCGGAAAATATATTTAAGAGGTATTTAGATATTTACGTAAGCATCAATCGAAAGAAAAAAGCTTTTCGGTATCTCGATTGGTTCGATAGATGTGGAGGAATAATAGAAAACACATTTCACGTATTTTCACCCCCTTAATTATCGAATTGCGAAACGTCTTGAGTACTATGTTAGTCATTTGTATACGTAACCAATTAAAGTAAAAATCAGGACGATAGTCGATAGTGTTTCAGTGACATTGACGATTCATAAAAAAAAACACATTTTGCCCCTTTTTACTGCTTGCCGCAGTTAAACGCGCGAGGTTCCTGCGTCAGAGATTGTGCCTCAGAGGTTCGTAACACTGGAGACAATTTTGTTTAAACGTTCCCTAAAACTATTGTCTAGGATTGCTATTGTTTACTTTCCGCAAAGAAAACTACAGTTATAGAACAATGCTTTTAGCGTTGTATTATGTACCATGCCCTCTTAAGCTATTTCATTTTCCAATTAAGAATTATAACACTATTTAAAATGAATTTACTAAAACGTTTTTACCAAAACGCTATAAATATTCACAAGTTTCTTCCATGTTTTATGTTATACAAATTATGTAGTCACCGCTTAAAGTCCAATAGTGAAAATGGATTGGAGGGAGTTTTTCATGCTGGTTTAGCTCTGGGCCGGGTTGTGTGGATGTGGTATTTGATACGCAATTCGAGGTCGTCCTTATAGCTTAGTAGAAGGCGCTGTTGAAGCCATAGTCTTTAATTTACGTCAAACAATAGCAAATAACTAGAATTTTTTTAACTAAATACTTTGAAAATTTTGAGTCTGTGTACAGTCATACGATACACAATTTTGCCAGAGCTTTTTTTTTAAATAACGTACGGTTTGCTAGCAAAAAATTATTTTGCTTCATTTTGGCTTATTTTGACGACAAAATATGTGATATTTCAGGGGCAAAAATCTAAAATTCCGTTTGATGTATTGCAACAGAAAAATTCAGATACAAATGATGATATATAAGTCGTAAAACTGTAAGAATGCATTTTTTATATATTAATTAATTTGCGTTAAAAAAATATTTTCGAAACCACTGCAAAACTAAAGAGCGAGGCCTTGAGTGAGGCGAATATACACGAGACAGCCAGTTATTCGTAATTCTCAACCACTCAGTGGCGTGTGGCAAGCTGTTGCTTGGCACGAAGGTTCTTACCCTCATCTGTACATTCACGATGCACGCAACAAGGAACCAGCAATCACCACGTAGCCTGGAGGAAACTGAAGGCAGTGAATGTGTTCACCCACGAGCGACACGCGAGTTGTGACGTCCGTTGAAAACTGACAAACAATGCCTTTTGTTTCGACTAGACACTGTAATGGGTAATAACCGTATCTTGCCACCGTACTATCAGCAAGTGCTGTACAGGAAAAAAATGAGGTAATATTCCTTTACTCGTATATTTTATTTTCATGATGGAATCACATAGGAGCGACAACACTAAAGCGATGCAAAATTAAAAATTATCCTTATAGAGAGAACAATATTTTCGCTGCCGCTCGACAAATGCTAAAAAGAATATTAAATGTAAATAGTTATTTAACACTGCATACTAACCTCTAGTACGACAGTCACAGATGTTTACAGCATTTCAGTTTTTTTTCGTTTATTTGTAATGCATTTTAAATATTTAGGAATATTATTTAAAGAAAGTGACACGTGGTTGCAGCAAATTTACACAAGTATGTAAAATTGTTTCTAACGATTGCGGAAATTTACCAAACAACTGTACGAAAAACTCATTTACAAATAACGCAATATTCCTTGCACAGTCAGATTAAATTCAATTTCAATAAAATGTATGTTTTTGGTATAATTGTATACATTTTTTATTTATTCTTTTAGTAAATACTACGCCGAATCTAATCTATATGTAAATATAAGTGGGCGTAAAAATCAAATCCTACTTTTAACAGTAATTCAAGACGCTAACCACTACGCCAATGAGGGTTTGCTGAATACTGCTGCCTGTTGTTTCGCCAAAATGTTTTTCTTTTGCTTTCTTGTCTTGGTGTTTCATTTCGAACCTAGCACTGAACTTTTGTTTTCGAGATATGCAGAAAGTTATACGCGTAATATTTTTGACATGTATATGAGTATTACGGTCAAGAGCAATTTATACATCGTGTTTGTTACTTGCACTGATATGTTTGTAATAACTAGTGACGAAAGATACAATTTGGCTAAAATTAACACAATAATTGGGACTTCTAAAATATCAATTTACCGTGAATTCCCATACTGTAAAATGTAAAAATTTATAAGTTAAAGGTGTAAAATTTTTAATTAGTTAACATGATAATTATAATTTTCCCATTAGCGAAATATGTACTTCAGGGGACGTACTAGGCGAGCTACGATGTCTTTACGATGTGTTATCAAAATAACACTTACATTTTTTGCCCTGAACCAGCTTAAAATTTCTTTACAATATCTGTCGTTGTACATCGTGCTCAATTATTTTGTTTACAGAGTTTCTTCTATTGAAATTAAGCCTTGTAGTTTAGTATGTCTAGGTTATATACACAAATATCGAAATTTTACGAAATTATATGTGTACATATAAGCAGAAAGAAAACTATGTAACTTGCACTCAAATATTTATAAATAAATTATTTGAATATCCGAACGTATCAGACGCCTGAAGACTTTCGCAACAAAAGATTTTAAAATAAAAACATCAAAAATTAACCGTGTTTAATTTTCTATTTTAAGAGCGCCGGCTTCTAATTGCATTAATAGAAAATTGCAGGTATCTTAAAGTGAAAATGTAAAATGACTATTCTAGTCAGTAGCTTTTGCCATATTTATTAGCAAAATATTTTTCCGAGTAAGGTGATTCTGGGGTCCACTCACATTTTAATTTTGGCGCTAAACGAATGGGTCACTCGTTCAAAATATTTCGGAATAATTTTCGCAAAACTAAAAGCCTATCTAGGACTGCTCTTTTTTTAGTTTCTCTATGATTAATTCAAAACTTTCAGATTTTAATTAATGCTTGGTGAGGGCAAATGAACCATTCAAAAATGTTTGTTTATTTCGTTACAGATTATACCATAATTTTTTAATACGGTTAGCTTGCATATTAATTGCGTGTGTATGTTATTGCATTTTTATCTGACGTGCAGTTTACGTGTGGCAGTAATTAGTGAGGTGTTGTCTTTTATTTTCTACCATTGTGCAACATTTGATGACGCTGCATAGATAACAATTAGAAAACGCTATACATCTAAACATGTTATTGCTGCAAGTATTAATATTCTAACACGCACCTGTACCCAAAATATACATTATTTGGTTAACAACTTGTACTGTACGCTTAAATATTCAGTATAGAGTCTTGAACGACACAAACATTTTTAAGAATGATAAATTTTTCTGTAATAGTTTTGTAAGTATACAATTATTTAAATTTTGTGAATCTCTTGCACTCTACATAGCTAAATTGGAAGATATGGCAAGCATTGAAAATAGAGGTATTGCGAGCACACGTAAGCATGAAAGGAGGTGAGTGGGTAGCACAGTAGAAACGCAAAAGCAGGAAAAATAGAAGAGCATAGAGAAATCCCACTAGTCAACGCACGGCAACATCCACTACGTCTCTCACGTGCATAATAAAATAACTGGATTGACCCAATTTGAAAGAGCGCCGAGATAGCCGAATTGCGAGTATTAAAATATAACATACACACACAAAACGACACTTTAGCACTTTTATTTTTTATTGTTATTTTTTAGTTAAGTTTAAAATTGTGTTGAAACATATAAACGATGATCTTTTTTCTTTTTAACTTGCATGTTTAGATAAACTTAACTTGATATTATTTTTGTTTCCAGTGCAGATTTTGCTGATGGACGGAAGTCAAGTTTCGATTTGTTTGTAATAAGACGAAGGTAAGAACTTTACTTTCTATTTTTTACTTATTAATTTTGACTCTTTAGGTACCTTCGGACAGCATAAAGCTTTGGTAGAGGCACACGGTGGAAAGGGGGTAGGAGTCGACCATGGCCTGTTCAAGGAGCCATCCTAGAATTCACCTGGAGTGATTTCTGGAAATCATAGCGAATCGAAATCAAGATTACCGGAGCCGGGGATCGAATCCGAGTCCCCCCGAATGCGAGGTGAGTTTTCGCCACTGCTCCACCATGCTCGGTAATAAACAAAAAAATAATAATAATAGAAAAATAAAAAAATAAACCTTTTGGTAAAGCCATGAATCGACCGCGTAACTCTCAGTCCTATCAATCTGCATCCTGAGCGCAAAGCCAACTATAGGCTAAACCCGACGATGTGTGACATACTCCGAAACGGTGTGAATAGGGACGCTGGGGAGGATAGGGACAAAATTTCAAATCAAAAGTTCCAGTACGCGGTTTTATTAACAGAGTTTTTTGTTAAGGTTGGCTGTTAATAATTTTACAAAAGAATAATTTTGTTGAAATAAAATTTGATCAAAGATAAAGGTCTAAGCTGGGAGTATGTTTGAAATGTTGTCCCTAATCGCCCCAGCGTCCCTATTCGCCCCATTTTACGGTACACGTTTACACCAGTTCTCGGCTGATGGAATGAAACAGCTGTCATAAACGATTAAGTGGGTTCGCAGTTGGTGAAATGGTTACAGCACTCGCCTCCCACCAAGGTTGGACCTGTTTGTGGCATGTGTGTAACGTCGCGGACATTGTCGATTACCTGAGATTTTCTCGAGGTGTTCCGGTTTCCCCGCTCTTCGCATCCATTACTTAATATTATCTCTTTTCCACCATAGGGCTTTAGGGCAATACTTCATATCATAATTCAGGGTTCACCAGACCCTAAGGGCGCCCAGTCTGCTGAAAGTCCTCCCTTCGGACCCGTACGCTATGCATTGTTTCTTATTGTGGTAGAAATAACCTACCCACCTTCGATTTATGTATTTTTAACAAAATAAAAATTTGTAAATTTTTTTATTATTTTAAAATTAAACTTCGTTTGAGTATAAAATATATACTAATATAACTCGTTGAGCTTTAATTTTGACAATATTATTATAATGAAACTTAAACACATTTTATTTCCAAGCAATAAATTTTTAAAAGCTAAACAGATTTTCACCAAATGCATCTAAAACTATCCCACTGCAACTATATTTCAATAAAAAAAGAAGGCATATAAATAGAGCCATCCGTTTGGGAGCTACGAAGCCACAAGCATACAGGCTGACAAACATAGCCGCACAACTTATAGTTCCTCTCCTTTTGCGTCGGGGGTAAACAAATGAATTTTCCTTGACATATGTTCCCCATTTATGTAATTATTTAGTAAAGGTGGCATCAGAAGTTCGCGTTACCTTATAGCGGCGAAGGACATTCCCTGGCGATCACACCTACGTTATCATGCCGGGAGGATTACATGAATCACGTGACATGTGTGATCTACCGTCACTACATCGTGTCTTCTTATCCCTTCACCTGACTCTTGTCCTCAACCGGCGTTGCGTAGCAAGACTGGATAAAGTAGATACCTCACCGTCGGCTGCAATGTCGACCAACACAGTAACTTCAGCACACGCGACTACGCGCCTTTTTTTTCCATCTCGCAGTAGGAAATTATACGCCGAAAAAAGGGGGGTTAAGGAGGGGCGGCTATAAACTAGAAAGCGTGGGACTGTGGACAACGCAATTCTCGTGCCTGAGGGAGCCGTAAAATTGGGGCAACGCGTAAAATACTGCTGCACGAGTTGGCCAAACTCAGTATTGTAACTCTTTCTGGGTTCCTTTATTGGAGCCGGCGTGAATTGCTCCCCCCGTGTGACGTCACGTGTCCTTGAGGCGGCACGCACGATTCTGGAACGCATCTAGCTAGCAAGGTGCGGTGGGTTGCGAACAACCTGGATGTGTGCTTTTCCATTAAGGTTGTTCACGTGGCAAAAATGCGTAATTTTATATTAACACTGCATAGTGACGTTATTTGTGACTACGTTTTCCACTGGTAAATAATTTTTTACCTATCATAGTTTTCCCACAGCGGCATGTTAAAGTCAGAACTTGCAGGTTACGGGAACACAGGAGTAACAAAAACCCAGTTACTTACTCGAATGGGTGCCGCGGTGTCCGAAAAGTCAGACCATTCGCCTCCCACCAAGGTGATCCGGGTTAGACTCCCGGCGGAGTCAGTCCCCGGATTTTCGCATGTGGGAATCATGCCGGACGATGCCGCTGGTCGGCGGGTTTTCTCGGGGATCTCCCGTTTCCACCGTCCATCAATTCCGGCACCGCTCCATACTCACCTCATGTCACCCCTCGCCAGCGCTGAAGACCTCGATGCTAAGCGCTGACCAAAATCTCTCGCTCACTTACTCGAATGAAATAATTTACACTGAAATGAGAGATTATGGGTTATATTCTAATATATTTAAAAACACGCCACAAAGTATTTTTGCCTTTTTAAAAATTTGCCATAAGTTAAGTACATTGTCATCATTTTCAGATTTTTTTCTTAAGTACAATGGAATTTCCCTGACTGTTTTTAAATATTTTAGCATACGGCGTATAACATTTAATGTCAGTGTAAACTACTTCATTCGAGTAAGTCACTTGGTTTTCGTTATTCTTGTGTTCCCGTAACTTGCAAAATTTAACTTTGACATGCCGCTATGAGAAAACTATGAAATGTAAAGAAAATGTTACTAGTGAAATAGGTTATCACAAGTGACGTCTATAAAACGAACACTTTTCCGCACAAATATAAAATTATGTATTTTTGCCACGTGACCGTACTTGGGCTGGAAATATGTTGCAGTAAGTTGTGAGTATTATTTTTGTGATGAAGCTATTTAACGTACAATATATTTGTATAGTCAGAAAAAGAACGCACCGAGACGCTTGTACCTGTGCACCAAATTTCCAATGCCATCTTAAGGGTGTTCAAGTGGGGAAAAATTCATAATTTTATATTTGTATAAAATAGTGTTAGTTTTGTAGACATTACTTCAGAGAACATTAATATCTAACGGAAAATAATTAGCTCATCTAGTTTTCCCGTAATGTCAATTCAAAGTCAAAATTTGCATATTTTTACTTCATACAAAACTTGAAAACCAGTAAATATAATGAAATGGAAAAAATGTCATCAAAACTACACGTCACCGTCTACGGCTTGAAGCATATACAAACACATTATAAAATATTTCTGTGTTTAAAATAAATTTCTAAAAGTACCAAAAAAAATTTAAATTTTGGAATTTATTATTTAACATAAACATTTTTTGTAACGAGTCTTAAATGCTACAGGCCATAGACAGTAACGCGTAGTTTTGATATGATTATTTTCATTTCTTTATGTTAACTGGTTTTCAAGTTTTGTATGAAGTAAAAATACGCAAATTTTGACTTTGAAGTGCCATTACAGGAAAACTAGATGAGCTAATTTTTTTCCGTTAGAGGTATATGTACTCTCAAGTAATGTGTACAAAACTAACACTATTTCATACAAATATAAAATTATGTTTTTTCCCCACTTGAACACCCTTAAAGTATGTTGTCGCCTACATATTTAACCTTGTTCGTTTATTAAACATTTTGGGCATGATACGCGTACGAGGAGCATCTAATGTTGTGACTGCAGTTTTGTTTCTTCGTGGGCTGCCCATAAAGCGATAATAAACGAAGTTTTATAGTTTTTATGAACTAGTGCTAGTTTTGTGGACGAAATTTCTACGTACAGTTTATTCTTACGAAAAAATTTTATCTCGCAGAGCTTTCTCATAACGGTGCGTCAAAGTCACCATTTGTACGTCACACTGCAAAGCAAATAGTAGAAGCGAGTTGACTTACATACGCGAAATAATTCACAGTGAAATAACATGGCATGGGCTACTTGAACGGCATAAACAAAACACATCAAAGTCAAATTAATTTAACTAAGATTAGTGAAAATATGAAAAATTATAATATGGTAAAATGGCCAACAGTTAGAAAAAACGAACAGAGCATGAACAAAAACGTAAATGACAAGTCATCTTGTTAAGTACCACACAATATGTTCCATGTAAGAAGTAGTTCCCAAATATGGTTATCTGGATAGTTCGTGAGATCAAAATATGTTTAAAGAGCCTCCATTTTTAAAATTTGAATACGGAATGTATAAAAACAATCGTCGAGCCAACTTAATAACAAAAATGTATGTGTGCCAATTGTTATGAAATTCTAAAAGCTATTTCCTTAGATAGGTCACATCATGCTAAGTGTATATGTATGTATGTAAATACATATTATATATATATAATTGCCATCGTTTTCAAAAAAGTAAGCATAGAATGAACGAAATACAGAAAATTTAAGTCAGCTGATGTATGTATATCCAGTATGATAAAATTCGGGAAAAAATTTTCTGAGATGTTTTCAAAATATGACTATAGGAAGAACGAAATACACAAAAGTTAAGTTCGCTTCCTGTGTAGTAATTGTTGGTTAAGTTTCGCGAAACTAACCGCACAGACTCAAACTCGAAAAATGAACAACATTTGAGCGATGCAGGGGTAAATCGCGGCATAGTTGTGTGCTCAAATTTTCTGTGATAAAAAGTTGTTGATTTCAACACTGCAATGGGTTTGCAGTATTTCATGTGTGGAAGTACGTTTTGTGGTGAGATAGTGTTGGGTTTATACACAAGCAGATTAGAAATAACTACACTTACCAGATTATTTACCATAAAAACATAAAAAATGAAACAAACAAACCTCAGAAACGAGAAGAAAGAAATTCACACAACTGAACAAACAAGAACTTGCGGAATGTAATTTTAATTTAAAAACTGTAGACAATAGTCTGGCGCAACCACAATAATGAAAATCTACAGCAAGAGAGACAAGAATAAAAAATCCAAGAAAGAATAAATACAATATTATCTACTCAAGCAACTTCGTAGACTTGGCCATGGTACATACTCTGTCTCTTAAAAGGGTTTTAGTTACTGCTGCAGTCAGAATAAGTAAAAATACTTTTTGAGTAATTAAATAAAAAGTCTCAGGGCTATCATGCAGAGATACAATTCTAGATAGGCCTAATCGTGTATTTAATTAGAAAGTTATTCAAAACTTATCTTTTTTCAAACAAAAAAATTGCCAACTTCTCAACACAAGATCTATATGCCTTCCAATAAAACACATAAACTTTAAATGTTAAAAAACAATGCAGTTACACCTTCGGCTTCAAATTAGCAACCCTAATCAATACGCGACAATTTAGTTAAAACTAGGAAGAAAAAAATTAAAATGCAATAAACTATAGATAAAATAAAGAAAAAAACTGCTGACATACAGAATGATGAAATTGTGAACGCATCAAAACCATAAAAACATATAAAGTCTGTTATTTTTATTTTAACATAAATAAGCAAATAAAAGATTTTAACCCATCATGAAGAGATCTTTCTCGGTGAAAATATTACTTCAGAAATAACAGGCAAACAGAATCGTGTTTTACATTTTGTTATATGTTACGTTCAGCTCGCCTTTTGCAAGGCTTTTGCTCTTTTTCCCCAACTGCAAACACAGCAAAGGAAAATGTACCGATTTGTGTACAGTTAATATTATTTTATGGATTTTTAACAAAAGTTTGGTTTTTTAGTTATTTGCTTACTTAAAAGAATATCACGTAGGTGAAAGAAAACCGAATATTTGTGTTTGTACATAGATTCGCATTATGTTCTACTCATGACGTCAATCAACACTTCTGAAATTTCGGCTCATTATGAGAGTTCCTGAGATTTTGCTATCTATATCTGGCTCGAGAAGACCATAAGTGGTTTTGCGAAATAAATGGTTTCGATAATTATGATAGCTGTTGCTATGTTTCCTCAGAGCAAACGCCAAACTTTACGTGACTTAAAAAAAATTTTTATTGTTAATTTAATTCATGACGTTTTAATAAACACTACATGTACCTAACAAGCAGAGCGTACACCAATCAGTACTAAATTTCAGCATTTATATTTTAGTAGCTCGTTAGCACAATATTTGGTAGATTTTCTTAAATACGCTCTGTGACTGACTTGACTTACGATCCGCGCGCTAATGAAGCTCGCACTACACAACCCAATATATTTGACTATACACGCCGATCTCTACACCTTCGAAACACAATTTCTAGTAATGATTGAGGTGAAAAATGAGAACGTTTCGTAAACCATTATATGATCTTGTTTTTGTGGTTGAGGTGTCGTACATATTAGATTTTCAGAAAACCGTATACGCCGAATGTCTGGAACTCTGCAACAAATTTAATACCTAAAATACACCCGAGACCACCTATTGCTTGAGTTACTGTATAACATTCAGCATATCGATGGTCAAGTTCAAGAGGAAAACCACCTCAGAAATCCCTGTTTTGAGCAAAATACGCTAGAAATGTTTGATTTTTCCTTTAAGATATGGATAACTGACACGTATGGATGATGTTTATAGTAGTGGAAATACATAGGTAGCTCTTTAAAATGGCTATAACCTTTATAGTCTACCTTTGGTGAATTTATGACAACTGAAATCTATTGTAACGAAATTTGAATTTCTTTCCTGACAAACAGACTTAGTGCTGTATTATTAAATCTAATAAGTTGACTTTTCTTTGCCATTTTCAGCTGATAGAAAATAAGCATTATATATTAGTAGATGAGAAATTGTTATAAAACAAGAAACCGCAGTTTATATGCTATTCCTGTTCCCTAAGCAGACATCACTCACGCGCGACGAGCATTTTTCGAGTTAACTCCAGTCTGCCGAAACTCTGCACACCGCATGAATGCTTGGACAGCCGGCTACATTAAGAGCGCGGCTTACCACGCGCTTTAACTGCGTGCAGTGAGTTCACGAATCCATTTTTTTTTACGAAACTATTCCACATATGCCCATTGTGTCACTTTTTGGAAAGGAAATACACTTCAAACGACTAACCGAAATATAGTTTCAAAGCATCGCGTCAGTTAGAAAAATCATTTCGGAGCCCCTCAAAATGGCTAAACACAACTTCTGTAACCTGTTATATATAAAAAAAAATATTCACGGGATTCGTGTGAAAGTCATCTAGAAACATGCAATGGGCTTTGCTTACAACTTTTCACCAATAAAAATATGGGGTCACCACTGAAAGTGTCAGTCAGGCGAGTGATGTACGATACTACACGCCGTTTCAATGTCTTGCAGTAGAGGTGATGATACTACACCAGATGAACCGGTCAACATCGCCCTTGTTGCCGTGCCTTTCTCACACAAACGCACGGCCAATTGGCGGGCGAGCTTAAGGGTATTCAACTGCGATAAAATCATAATTATGTATATTTATATGAAATAGTGTCAGTTCTGTATACGCAACCAAAGTCATAGTTTATATATTCTACTGTCATGCAAACAGTGAATACCAGTTGACTTATGTAAGTTAAATAATTCACAGTGAAATAACATGCCATGGGCTACGTAATAATAAATTTAAGAAACATTCGGTTAACTGTTTTTATATTTTTAAAAAAATGTTGAATTTTTGCAAATTATTTTCTGTATTTCTGTGATTTTACAAAAAATTCAAAATATAGCTTTGTGGGTTTTTGCATGTTTTATTGCACAGCTCATGGGATGTAAGTTCACAGTGAATTATTTAATTTAAGTATGTTAGTTTTCACTATTTGCATGGCAAATTTTGACTTTGATGAACTTCACCTTAAATATTCGGCATTGGTACACTGTAAATAGTTTACTTTCAATAAGAAGTACGTTACATCCTGTGACTGAAAATCTGTTATATTCGTATCTCGCATATTTGTTTTGCCGTCAACAAAGTATAAACGGCTGTATGAGCAAACGTTTTTCTTCGTTATCTATTATTTCACTTCTTCTGCTAAATAAAACTGGCTCACCATCACAAATAAGATGACACATTTCCTGTGAAGCAAGGTGAAAAACACTTGCGTTATCTTACGAACATACTGGATAAACTTCCCCACCCAGACTTCTTGTCTCACGATCGTGAGGACCTAAATAAACATAACTGGTAGGACGCGGATGTGAAGTTAGAGAGCTAGGGTGTGCGCTAGAAACTACGAACCACGCTCAAGATAGAGAACAAACCAATTTCGAGCAGCACGCCGAAACGTCAGGAACAAATCTCTAGTGCCTTTCCTCCGCCTTACCACTCATTCCGTCAGCCGTACGTAGCCGACAAAATCATCAAACATGATCTAAACATAAATGTGTGTATTTAGTTTTGTATGCGTATATATACACTGAAAGAAAAGTATTGTTGTAGGTACCATACTTGTGTTAATATAGGGACAACATTCCAGTTTGGTTGTCGTTACTATCTGCATTGTTCCCATAACAATCTGTTCTGTAGAAGTGACAATTTGTTCTGTAAAAGGAGGAAACAGCATCTTTCTTTTACAGATAATATTGTAACTTCTACATAACAGATTGTTATAGCAACAATGCAGATAGTAACGGCAAACAAACTGGAATGTTGTCACTATTTTAACAAAATTATGGTACCTACAACAATATTTTTCTTTCAGTGTATTTTAGGCAGTTTTCATACATTTTTTTTATTTATTTATTTTGGAAATTGGCGGGCTTCAAGGGGTACACCGGGGGCTGTTAGGCGAGAGTGATACTGCGGTGGCTCGTCACTGCCTACCGAAGAGATAGGAATGAAGGTACAAACTTAAGGTTCCTATCTACCTGCGCTTGAAATGCATTGCAGCGATTTAGAAGTAATCATATTTGGATGAAACATCTCAACGCGCGTTACGTTTGTAAATCTATGAAAATAAGACACATTTCAAACAATGTTTCTATCAGTTTAAAAATTATGATCGCTTATTGGATTAATGATTTTCAAGAACCTAAAAATGTTTAATAACAGCTTTTTTAAACTGCTGTACCTAGGAAAATTCCAACCGGATTCGAAAAAAACATTACAATATAAATTAGAGCTGTAATTTGAACGATAAGTATCGCAAATAAAATAATACGGTCACTGCTTAAAGTCCCATAGGAAAAACGAATAATAGTAAAGTTCTGCGTGACAGTTGCTGGGTTTGCGTGTAGAGGCGATATTGCATTACGTTGGCCGACCGACGTCGCTCTTAACGCTCCATCGGTTTTGTGTCTCTCGTACATCAACGCAGCCTACCTAGATAAGAGCCTTAACACCCAGCCTTGAATCAAATGCGGTCGGGAATCAAATCCAGGACCCTTGGTCCTTCAGCCGGGAGCTCTGACCATTGAATCAAGTGATCGGATTATATGCAATGTGTACACATATATGTATAAATTTATTTATAAATGTGTGTGTGTACACACATGCACGGGAGTCGTGGCGAGGAGTGACTGAGAAACGTGTTCCTAGCAATAATTTTCTCAAAGTAAACATATTTTTCTACCAAAATTTTGTGTAGTTTTAAAAAAACTGCTCGAAAGAGCTCTGCCTAACTGTTTTTGCGTGCGAGCATGTAGACCGCAGATAATTGGGACTATTGTCTGAATAGACACCACAACAGACAGCAACGCGCACTGTACTATACATACTGTTACAAGTTTTGCCTGGAAGGGGAAGATAAATAAGTCCGAGATGGACGGTAACAAGAGTTTATTAGAATACAGAACAAGGAAATACAGCAACACAAAAATATAGGCTAGTGGAAGGGTTAGGGTAAGGCGAGACAGGAGATAGGTAAAGGATCGCTCTCCTTCCCTAAACCAACAGGAACTCACCGCTCGTGCCGCCGTTGAGCTAGTTCTCTAGCCAGAGGTCGCACCCAGACTCGAACCCAGAG
>PNEQ01102065.1:33570-76523 GCA_003012365.1 Medauroidea extradentata | reverse complement strand
TCTTGTATTCAGATGATGTTCCACGTCCTACCCTTCATTGGTTTGGGAAGCCGGAATCAAAATAAAAAATGGGCAATTGATCATGAAATAGGGATGTAAACATATAAAAAAACTCGCCAGGAATATTAGCTAGTATTCATTAATTGCTGCACAGCTGTGATTCTACGAGTGTACAGCACAAAAAGCCACACAGATAATAAATTTTTTTTTAATTCCAAGAACGTGTGTCTATATGCCAAGGATTCCTAAGCCTACATAACTTTATTTGTCATCATTTTAGCAGTAATATTTTTTAACTGCAGTCTTTCTTTGCTATTATTACTGCATGTTTGTAGATTTTTTTATTTTTAACCCTAGGCCTACATTCATTCTCATAAAAACCAAGTAGAGTAGCTAAATATACTGGGGATTAAAGCTATTGGTCTCGTAAATTTGAAGAAAACTATTTTAGTAGTGCAGCACTAGAGACAAAAGTCTATAACAGCGATCAGCAAACAATCCAAGAACCTCGCAAATAATAGGTTTACAAAACTGATAATACAAGCAAGTTACAGGTCATAATTTATGTTGATTTAATGAAAACTAGCTTACAAAACACCTATACGGAAGAAACGTATTTATAAAATAACCATTTATCGTATATTTTGTAAATGTAATAACATGTTGTGCAACCTAACCTAAATAGTACACACACAAATCGCTTCACAATTATTCAGCGAGTTTCGCTACTCAATTAATTGCTAAAGTCATTTATTTGCTTACTTCCCTTGATGTCCTCAGCGCTTGCAAGAGAGTATTCTCAATATTTCCGCACGCATAGGTTATGTCAGAACAAATGCAATGCACACCAACAGTGACAAATATATTACGAGTCTATTTAATATTTAAAAGCCATATTGAATAAAAATTATTATGTATATACTCCACCAATATTACACAATTAAATCTGGTATTTATTTCTACAGATCTATCTGGGAAATCATGTTTTTTTAAGTTGTAACAATCTCGTATGTGCATTAGATATACATTTATTTTTGAATTCCCGCCACTAGTAATCAACATCTCACGCGAGGAGCGCTAGTGTCGGCGGTTGCCAGGCTTTCCCATGCAAAACGGCAGGAGTGTCCAGTATTCCTATTTACAGTATTTGCCTTGGGTCGCAAGCATAATGTAGATTTCGGTTTTGAACCGTCCCACCCATGAATTCTATCCAAACAATTCGTTTTGAAACTGCTGGTAGCATGTTGCCTCGAATTCACCATAATTAGGTGAATTAACTCTTGATACGATTACCACGGTTAGTCCTCCATTAGCAGAATTTATCCAATTATTGTTTTAGTTCACAAGTCCTCCCCCCTTCTTTTGTTTTTCATTTAAGGAGTATCAAAAGCTTTGCCTGCTCTAGCCAATTTTGACGAGCACGTATTCACAGACATTAATTACATAATTTTGAGGATTCGTGTGATGAACTCTACGTTCGTCATGATCACAGGGTAATTTTCAGCTAATGATGTAATATGTCATCATATTAGCCCACTTGAATTGCGCACTGGCAATGGGAATGACATACTTCAGCTCACCAATGCAGCTCATTTGTGCTCACATACTGCATGCAGGTCGGTATTTGCCAACATCAAAGGTTCACATCACGTACCTACTTGGTATCCGCCATACTATGGTCTACATACTTACTGCGACACTTCGCCTCTTTGACAATCAGCAACGTACTGTATTTCTGGAAGATATTCTCTTTCACATTATCGTTCAACAATTGCATTATTACGTCGGAATGTCAAGCTTTGAAAGGCATGCGGCCTGTTTCGCTTACATTACTTGCCAGAAATAAATGTAAAAGTGGAACACAATCACACACGAGATGAAGACGTTGCGTTGACGTGACGCGTGCCTGACACGAGGCTATCATTGCCTTTATACGCCACCTTACATTGTCGGCACTTTCATTTGTTTCCTGAAAGCGTTCGTTTGTTGCATAACCCACGTGCCAGCACAGAACGCACATTTATGAACATAAATTTTTACCATAACAATGTGGAGCGAGGTATGGTTCTCAGCACTATTCACGCCACACGTACTATTCTCTAGCTTCGCTGTGACGCACATAGCGAGAGGGAGATTACTCCTCACCCCCCTTACATAACAAAGACCGTTCCATCCCTCCCTGTTATCCTCCCCAGACAATCTTTCCACACACACGCACACGCCAGATGCATGTATGCCTACATATTCTGTCAGCCGGGCACGGTAACAGAATATAGGCTAATGAAGACTGACGAAATCTTTAGCTGCCGTGAGGAGAGGAAGTGAGGTGAGGATGGACCAGTGGCGGAACGCTCGACTACCCAAAGAAACTCCGCCACCACGGCAACGTACGCTGCGTGCATCCGTCCTCCATGGGGATCCCGTACAGAGAATTAATGGACTCGTACCTGGATCGCTGAGGTGAGATGCAAGGGATCTGGGGCGCGATTCGTTTTTTCATTCTTGTGAGTTAGCTAAGTTAGGACGATCTATGATTTTGTCTATCCCACGAAAGAGTGCACGTTTTCTGTTGTCTTTTGTGCTTTACAATTTATTTTGTAAGCTGAATTTTTTTTTAATAAATGTGTGCGACTAAGTTAAGGGAATATGTTGTTACCGGAACAAAATCACAAAAGCAACACACCTGATTTTTCTGGCACAACAAAACATTTAGTTTACTTGGTAAATTACTTACGCTTGGCAGTAAAATATTTGGTTGACGCAAAAGTAATTTATTTGGAAGTACAGAAATTTGCATTTTGTTGAAGTAAGCAAACTTTTATGTTTGTGCACGCAATGATTTGTAGTCGCACCTCTACAGATATTTTCATTATAGCTATACGTGTAAATATATTATATTTAATAATGCTTCATTCGGGTAAAAATAATCACGATAAACCCATTTCTACAGAAAACTAAAATAGTGATGTAAAATATGTCAACATACATCTGGGCAAATGCCACGCACTTTACGAACAATGTATTTGGCTAAATCACGCACCAATCTTGATCGTGTATGTTAATGAAGAACACTCTTTGAAAGAGGTCCCAGGTTCGATTATCGGTGCTACCCCCTTTTTAATAGCTGGACACAAACATTTACACACAGCCAAACAAATATTAAGCTATACTGACCACATACAGTATCGCACTGGGCAATGATAAAAAAAAAAAAAAAGGAATGAGATTTTGTTTCGGTAACAAAATTATTTATTTAATTATAGACAAATTATTTGGTTGCGCCAAACAAATCTTGTTTATCTGAACTAAACCTTTCTTTCGATGAAGTATTTTATCTGCTGTTTATATTAATTACACTTTATTTGCCCACGAGAACGTTATTGCAATATTTCACGGAAAAAAATTTATTGAATTTAGTTTTAAATTTACATTTGCCAGCTTTCTTAAAATTTTAATTGTTCGTGGGATATACTATATTAATATGACAAGGAACAGTTTCCGTAACATCTTGTGCTGGTGTTGGGATTAAGTAGTTAGTATGAGGGCATGCAAGCCAGGAACAGTAACCCTCTCGAACTCATGTGGCTGAAGACATATGAGATAGCTGTTTGTTGATAAGGCAAGGTAAGTGGGCCTTACGTCTTGTCAACGAGGTCACTGGACGTGACACACAACTTAGTACACCGACAGCAGCTGAGAGAGGAGTCGGCCATGGTCTTTGTTAAGGCCTCGCTCTTTAGTATTGCAGTGGTTTCAAAAAATATATCGAAAATTAATGCATATATCAAAAATCCAATCTTACAGTTTTAACACTTATATATCATCGTTTGTATCGTAATATTTCTGTTGCAATACGCCAAATGGATTTTTAGATTTTCGCCCCTGAAATGTCACATATTTTGTTGTCAAAATAAACTAAAATGAAGCAAACACATTTTTTTAGCAAACGGTACATTATTTAAAAAAAAAAAGCTCTGGCAAAATTGTGTATTGTACACCTGTACACAGTCTCAAATTATTCCAAAGCATTTTATTACAAAATATTCGAGTTATTTGAAATTGTTTGAAATAAATGAAAGATCGTGGCCTTAAAGAATCATCCCAGCATTCACCTGGAGCGATTCTGGGAAACCATGGAAAACCGAGTAAGTATGGCCGCACCCGGGGATCGAACCCGGGTCCTCCAGAATGCGAGGACAACGTGTTACCGTTGCACCACCTCGCTCGTGTTTATTGATTACTATAACTCTGCTAGTAGGCATACTGGTGGTGTAATAATATACATTGATACTACATACGAATATGATGTAGGCCTAACTGTATCGACCACTAAGGAACGCATGGTTTGGTAGTTAACAATTAAGGTTAAATTAAAAGTTGATTCCTATCATTGCTGGAGTTTTGTACAGATCTCCTTAGCTTTAATCAAATGTTCTTTTTTTTACACTTGTTTGAAGCGTATTTCGAAAGGATTTTTTGGTAAGGATAGATTTATCATTTTAGGCGATTTCAATATTAACTTATTGAAATATGATAGTACATAGCATAGTTCAGTTTTGGACTGAAGCAGGTGATAAATGCTGCAACGAGGATAACTTTTCAGAGTAAAAAATAACTTAATTTGGTGATTACTACAGTAAGTATGTATAGTCTGTTATTACTTGATGAGCTGCTTGTTACAGACTATGACATAATTGAAGTTTTACTAGAAATATGCCAGAAGTTACCTACCCCATAGACAAACTTATCAAAAAATATGGTAATACTGCTGGACAAGCCTTAATCAAAACATGTGCATTGTTCTTGGCCAATAGAAGGATATATGTGTTAGCTTATACTTTTGTAGACAATGTAAACTATTGTGTTAATACTGTAACTGCATTGACGGTGTTAAAGATAGAACTAGGTACCGAAGGTTTAGTACAGCGAAGCCTTGGCATCTCGTAAATAAAAAAAAAAAAAAAAAAAACTGTACAAAAATGTTAAACTAAGTGAAAATGAAGAGGACTGTGCTGAACATAACGTATGTAACAAATTAGTTCAGAGTTTAGATGGAAAAAAAAAATCAAAACGCGTGTACAGATGCGGTTAAAAAAACCCAAAGAAAATGTGGAAAACATTGAAACCAATCATAAGTGATGCTTACATGTAGGTATGACGTAGTAGCTAAAGAGGATGTAGCAAATGTATTTAACAGTTTATGTTAGCAGTTATGACACGCCCATATGGTCGCCACATTTATTTATAATATTTAATAGTTATCGGTGTCTATCATCATAAATTAATGTTTAATAATAACTATGCCTTGCGACCATTCATTCTCCTCGTCATTGTATCAGGATCACATTGCAATAGTTCTCATTGAGATACCATTACTGCACTAAGTTTTATATTAAAAATAAGGAACTGTATATACTTTGTCTTTGTGAAAACGAGAGAGAAGAGAGATAGTTGTTACTGTGTTGTAGATATGTAGTAATTAAGAAATCTTAAATATTAACAAGTAAATGAACCACTTTATGTAACTGAATGTAAATAGCGACTAGAAATTAAGAAATGATTTAATAAATACGGTTCTGGCCGGAATTATTGTCCTCGAGAGGCGAGGTCATCGGTGGAAAGCTGACTCCTGATTGGCCCAAAACGAACAGGAGCTTAGTTGCAGGCCAAGTGACGGGTTTTTTTTTGGCGCAAATCGATAGAGAATCACGACGGCGTCGGTCCGGGATAGACGTTCCAACGTTGTCGAGCCGGGAGAGACGTCGGCGAGCCGCGGCGACGTTAGGGCAGAGTGCCACCGTCAGGCGTCGAAGTTAGGCGTCGAGACGCGGAGTATTGTGGGCCGAGGCGCCATCATCGTCGTTGTTTTGGGCGTCGGAACACCATTAAGATTTCGCCGAGTCACAAAGTACGTCGGGCCGAGACACCTCTGATTAGTAATTGCAGAAAGATAGTAAGGCAAGGCATTTTATATTCTAAGTAGTCGTCGGGGTCTCCGTCTACGGCAGTATCGGTCCGCCCCGAGAGGACAGCAACAACGTGCTATCCGGGAATAGGACTTGCAAACTTTTCATTCCAGTATCATATTATCCAGAACTTACAGCCAGCAAACAATAGCCGATCAAACACCCGCAGAAATAGTAAACAAATAAGAAATTTAACACACAACGAACATCGTAGTCGTACCGATGCACCAGCTTGCCGATACCCTCCGTACAGTCAGGATTTGGCACCGAGTGACTTCCACCTTGTCCCCACGTTGAAAAAGTGGCTTGGAGGATAACGCTTCAACACCCATGATGTACTGCAGGACAATGTTAAAACGTGGCTGAATATGCAGGAGGCATCATTCTTTGCAGAGGGTGTCGGCAAGCTTGTGCATCGGTACGAAAAATGCCTCAATCTGCACTGTGATTATGTGGAAAAATAGTGTACAGATGTACGTTTTTATCGACATTAAAATTATTTTCTAATCAATTCCCGTTTGTTTTTATTACAGCCGATCGGAGGTTGAAAAAAATAACCCTCGTACATTAATCGAGAATTTACTATATGCAAATAAATTTAAAGTGTTAAAAATGCATATGTTCAGAAGGCCTAGTAATTAATGATTACATAATTTACTCTTTACCTGAATTACGTATTTCTGGCGATATTTTATTGGACGAAACTCCTTCAGAATTCTCGTCCAGCAAAAATACTATTCCAACAGCGTCCTTTTTGGTGAACTGGCGACTTTCTACCCTGCCGCCGAGTAGATCCGGCGAAGAGATAGAGTTGAATGTTCGGAGATCATGCGGGTCGGTAGACTGTACTCGCACTAGGATCTTGCCCGGTTTTAGAGTGATGTCTACTCTATCGAGTAGAACTAGTAAGGTTTGCGTAAGCGCCTGTAACGTTTCTGGCGTGTTTATTTTTTGTTTAGTTGTGTGTAGAGAGATCTCATTTTTTTTATCGACCTGGCCTAAGAAATGACAACCCGACAATGGCATATACACCGAGCCATGTGACAGTCGTTACATACTTGACTCCTATACCAGACGACGCGAATTCCATCCCATGGCTCACAGTCCACATTTACACCGCCCACGTCTCCCACAGGCGAATGCTGGAATCACTACTCCTTACAGAATCCCTTTTCTGTTAATTTTTCCCTGAGACATTGATTCCGTCTCATACACATACGATCTAGCTGTAGACGAGACGTTAATGGAATGTGAACACGTTTATTTAAATCAAGATGCTTTCAAAAGTTTTGCCGACACCAAAATACTGCGTTCCTACGGTACAGTTTTCGTTGACGTTAGGGGGATTAGCTGACAACTCAAACGTATTATTTTTTAGGAGTAAGAAGTTTTCGGGCAGTATTGTTACAATTCTTCTGGACTCTGTGATTTGTTTGCAGTCTGTACTGATGAAATGCCTGTATTATTCTAACTGTAGAAACGTCCAAAAAGGCCCCTGCGATTAAGTACTTCGGAAGTTTTCATATGCCGCAACATAACTAGCGTACATTTGTTTATGACGCCAGAAATTATACAAAATTAAACAGTATGTTCCAAAAGTCTTGTCAACCCCCTACTGTGTCGTGAATGTGTGTATAATATATCAATATTATATTATAATAGGTGCGTATAATATGTCAATATCCTGTTTCAGATGGCCGACACTAGTTCTCACAGTGTTGAAGAGCGACTTGTTGCTATGTGGGAGTACATGAACGGCCACATACTGGGAAGAGCATAGAGGATGTGCGAGCAGACTTCGCGAGACGATTGCACAAAGCAGCCCCTCTGAAAAGGACAATAGTACGTTGGGAACACAAGCTGTTTCTGACGGAAAAAATCAAAGACAAACAGAGGATAGGATAGCCAACCACACGACAGGACACATGTGCGGCAGTGAAGGCATCTATGCTCCGTTCACCCAAAAAGTCAGAATCTATGGATTTGTGGATATACACTACCTATTGCTCATGTTTTGCTGATCAAACTCGTGTTGAATGATATGGTAAAAAAAAAAAAAAAAACATAAAATACACAGAAAAAAAACAGAAAAAGAAAAAAACAGAAAAAGAAAAAAACAGAAAAAGAAAAAAAAGCAATCCCAGAGATCTTCGTGTTCCGACCAGCTGTGTCTCGGTCTGAAGACGGAAATGGATCGCAATTCCCAAAACTTTGATTTTTTTATTTTTATTTTTTTTCGTTTTTTAACTCTTGTCTTTAGTTTGTTGTCCACTATTTTTGTCTACTTCTATCTTTTTTTCATTTTGTGTCTCGGCGCTGTGTCAATATTAGACTGAATTCTACCTTCACAATTCTTTGTCTAATAAAAAAATTTAATCAAATTAAATAAAATAAAACTACAGAATTCCTCTGGGATTACTTTTTTCTGTTTTTCCCCCCTGTGTGTTTTATATTTTTTGTACTTTGTTATTCAACACAAGTTTGATAGATAAACACGCACAAAACAAAAAACCAATAAATTATAATTGTAAACTCCCACTGCAACAAACATTAAATAATTCACCCAAAAAGTCACTTTGAAAACGTGCATCTGAACTTTCAATATTTAAAACCACAATGCTAAGACATGACGAAGGATCTTGGATTGAAAGCTTTCAGGCCAACAACTGTCAACAAACTCAATGATACAGACATGAACAAGGGCACTCAACATGCGAACGATAGCTTGAGGTGTTTTCGATACTTCCGCAGCGATGAATGTGCAATCTATCCGAGTGCACGAGCGAGGAATGTTTACGTGTGGAGTAAAAACAATCCCCATTATGAGAATCTCGAGCATAACCCTCCACACGTTATGATCTGGGCCGCTATGTCTGCTAAGCACTTGATAGATCTCTATTTTTTGATGGGTCTGTCAACCAGCACACCTATCTGAGCGTGTTGAGGGAATGGTTTATTCCAGAGCTAGAGAGATTGGATGTGCTTCAAGATTGCTGGTTTCAACAAGGTGGAGCTCCACCGCACTATGCCATCACTGTCCGAGAACATCTCCAGTCTTTCGAAACATGTGGATAGGATGTGGATCAGCACAGCTGGAATGGCCTCCTAAAAGCCCCGATCTGTCTCAATGTGACAATGCTCTTTGGAGTATTATTAAGGCACACGTATCCCAGCAACGATACGAAACAACAGAACTAAATGAAGTCTGTACAGGTGCCTTTACTACAATCAACAGAGCTGCGTTGAATATCTCACGTGTCATGTTGCCGCATTATTCTGTGCCACGACGACGACAGAGCTCATACGTTCTGGACACACAAAGATCTTTCCTAGTGAATCCATCACGTGTCCGAGTATTTACATTTCTTTCGTGTATTTTTCGTTGTATCAACAACGTGGAACAAACATTTGAAATATAACACCGCCACAGAACAGTAGGGGGTGACAAGACCTTTGGAACACCTGTACTTAGTACATATTTTAACGAAGTTACATTATCAGAAATTAAACTGAAACAAGTTTTATGATCAAATGTATATAGATAAAATTGATTACAAAAATTGGTAATCCAACTTTTTGCCGCAATTAGGAAAAGATTTTGACGTTAAAATTTCATACATTTACTTCCAGCACAATTAATTGGTTAAGCCAAAGGGAAGTGTCACTTTGGCAAAATATTCGCTTATATAGTAGAAATTATGTCGAATACTCTTTTTTTTTCCAGTTTTTTTATGCAGACTTACAGAAACTTCAATTTTATAATAACTTGTCCCGACGCAAGACGTAAGTCTACCATGTAATCTACGAGAGGCTTCACACTTTTGAGGTTTCACTTAAACTATATACTATACTCACAGCTTCCTAAACAATTTACAACCAGCTGCAGTTATCATCACGCGGAGTAGGGGTGTCTGCGCATAAAAAAATGTTGTCCAAGAGGCAACATACGTATTATTGTTGCATAGGTTTTGTAGGGAACACTTGATCAAAAGACACTTGGATATTATGTGGTGTGTTCTAAATATTTTAGTTATTAAAACAGTCAGTGGCATATATGCTACGTCAACGCTTAACACAATATGTAAAATATAAGGGTTTCGGAAACCAAAATATAAAAAAATTGTGCCAAATTTGTGAACGAACTTTTGGGCATAGGGTTTCTAGTGAACACTTGTGACGCCGAATATTTGTACATTTTATTCCTGCACAAGTACTGTGAAAAAAGAAACTGTTGTAAGTACCATACTTCTGTTGAAAATAGGGACAACATTCAGTTTGGTTGTCTGTAGTACTTGGATTGTTCCAACAATATGTTCTATAGAAGTAACAATATGATCTGTAGAAGGAATGCGCTCTTTTCCTCTTCTCAGAACAGATTATTGTAGAAACGGTCCCTATGTTAACAGATGTATGGTACCTACAACAATACTTTTCTTAGGATTGCCCTTTCGCTGTTTTTTAACCCCCGACGCAAAAAGAGGGGTGTTATAAGTTTTACGTAACTGTGTGTGTCTGTCTTACAGTAACAGCATTGCTGTGCATCATTCGGTGTGCAAATAGCAAACTGTGTTTTATATTTTCTGGGGCTCTAGGATAACATACATAAACATAATTTATTAAACTCACCTTTATTTTTAAGTGTCTTACGCAAAAATTACAAATAGGCCTATGTTGTTTCCATCACGTCAAATGCACAAAACCACTCCATTCACCAAAAAAAGTGAAGATGCAGGCATTCTTTCATTTTTCAGTTTTGCAGCTACAATAATTAAAATAAAGTGTACGCGTGCAGAGTAGAGTAGAGTAGAGTAGTATAAATAATGTAAATGGCTCCAGCAGGCTTGAGAAGGCGAGTGTGGTTAACGGCGTTTATTGGCGCGGCAGATCCCGAGATGGTATGCCCTACATTCTCAGCAATATTACTGAGGACCGGAACTCAATATGAGACCAGCAGAGCGGCCAACGACACGTGTCTGAAACCAGGCCAGCATGATGACATGGTGCGCGGCCATTCCGACTGCGCTGCGGACTGCATGAAATATGCTGAAAAAAGCGAATAAAGAGAAACGTTGAGTGGTTTCGAAAAATTTAAAAATACCCCAACACAACTCAAGGCCGCGCCGGTTAGGGAGGCGACCTTGAGCACTTCGCACGCGCTGAGATGTCCACTCCACTTGACGTTGAGTTGATGAATCCACATTCCTCCGCAGGTTTGCTGGTGTACAGAACACGCAGGTCTCACGGCAGTTTTCCTGCCTGCCAAGGTCACCCGCATACATCCGCTGTGAAACAGATGACACGTGCTGGTCGCGTGCACGCTCAACCTGCGGCACACTTGCCTCAACTAGCTCTCACAGTTAAGCCGGATTCACAACCACACTTAACGTACGTACGAACACACGTACGTACGTTAAATATTAGAGATTGGATTCACAACTATATTTAATCTACATACGCGGAAAATATTTATGTCATAACAAAAAGTCGGTGATAGATGATCGTAATTAAACAATTTATGACAACAAGATATGTGATTTCTCAATATAATTAAATATTTTATTGATTCTTACGTTTGCACAAGCTGCATTCACAACCACCACTTAGCGTACATACATACGAAGAAGAAAGTTGATCAGCTCTATTACTTATGTACGCACGCTACGCGAGGATGTGAATGCTAGCATGCACACTTAGTGTTTGTACTTTCACACGTACGTACGTGAGTACGCTAAGTGGTTGTTGTGAATCCATCTTTATACTCTGTTTCACTTAAGCTTGATAAAATGTCACAGCTATTTGTGGGTAGGAACAGGAAAATTTCGTTAATTCAATTACATGCCTGTTAGAACCCACTATCCTATGCATACTCAAGCCCCAACCATTTGTCCACTAGCTGCTACTCAGTGGAACAACAGACAATGGGCGAATAGACAGGGCTTGAGTATGTATGGTGGATTCTAGCCTGCGGGTAGTTAAAGTCCCTACTTATGGGCAATATTTTATTTATTTTTTATATTTTTTATTTTATTTTTTTAATGTTGTGATTTGTGCACAACGCAAGACGTTCTTACTTCTAAATTGAGCTGGAAAAAAGTCCATTTGACCAATTATGCCGCAAATCTTGTCTTGCATTGTGTTACAAATCACAAAATATTAAAAATTATTGCCCATAAGTAGCTGTCAAATTTTACCAAACAGCTATGAAATACAGTATACCAACCTAGACCCACACATACATACAAGGACGAATTTCGAAAAATTGTAAAAATACTTTTTAGATATTTACCTAAGCATCACTTAAAAAAAAATCACCTCACTATCTGAAATGGTAGGAGAAATCACGGATTAATAAAAAACACATTTTACGGCTTTTTACCCCCTTAATTTTCGAATTTCGCAAAATCGAAAAATTTGCGAATATCCATTTCTTTGGGCAATATTATGAAGTTAAAAAAATTATATCATTTCCGGTTAGTGAGATATCAGGGGTTGTTTTAAAACACATTTCATCCCTTTTCACCCCCTTAACTATCGAATTTCGAAAAACCCTTTCTTAGTGGTTGCCTACGGGGCAAGTGAAGCCTCCCTCAAAATTTCATGTTCTAGGTCCAGCGGTTTGGACTGTACGTTGATGAGTGAGTGAGTGTGTGTGTCAGGACACTGCATTTTGTATATTAAGATAATATTAAACTTCGAATTATTTGTAATGTAAGGTGTCATATGCTTTTTTTCCCCATCGATAATTACTTTATATGTTTATAAATTTACAGATAAGGTAAACATTTAGTTATTTCTCACTTTAGTTGCCATCATATATGTTTGTATTTTTGGACAATATTTCTCATGAAGGAAACGAGACGAATACATAAACCTACATGTCTAAAACATCCTAGTTTTAAAACATCAAGTGCCCTGCCAACTTGGAAAACTAGCGAGAGGAAGGACTGAAATTTGCATGAAATATTAGTTATAGCTCAGTACATATCTTACATACGTAGGATATGCCACAGGAAGCAGTGTAAAGCTCAAACAGGGACGGCAGAAAACTTGACGGCTAACCGAAATACCTATACGTATGTAGTCCAATTGTTGATAGCTTAGGCGTATTTTTTGTGCATTACAGTTTGACTGGAAGATGTGGTATGGTGACATGCAAAACTATGGTGGACACAATTTTTGCGTCGTATTAGCAGACGGGCTGGTCTTTTCAGTGTAGCGACGTTTACCTGTTAGTGTTCTAGCATCGTGTCTACCAAAAATATCGAAAAACCAAAATAACAAGATATGTTTAAAGAAGTTTATACACACACACACACACACACATTATATATATATATATATATATATATATATATATATTCCTCTGCGTGTTAATATTGTTACATGTTTGAGACAAACTTTATATGTGGGCAATTCCCATGAGATCTTTGGGATAGAGGTCTTATAATTAGAAATAAAAGAGTTAAATTAAGTGCTGGACTTATTAAACTGAGCTGATTTATCTCACAGAATTGGAAGATTGGTCGTACGGATAGGAAAACTGCAAGTAAAAAAGCCAAACCTTTTCGCCGTTTGCAAGATAACTTCTTCGGACGATACATCACTTTCACTGAACATAGAAAGAGTCCGTAATTTTGACAAATTTATGTAATTTGGTTTACTATACACAATCTGTTCTGTAATTTTAAAGGCGTCTTATCAAATTTCCTATCATGATCACAAAACTTTGCACTACTGCACTTTGAGTCAAACGTTGACAACGAACCTATTACATTAAGGCGATAAAATTTACAGAGTACCTAGCCGATCAGACAAGACAGTGTTTTCAGTTCGTAAATAACACGCTCGATGTCAAAATTTTTCTTTTAGCATCGCCACATGTTATTGAATTTAGCTTTTGACAATGTTGTTTTTTTTTTTTTTCGATGATTTTTATAAGGTGCCACGCTGATGCTACGGTACTGGTAAAATTCAACGCGCCGGACTGACCAGTCTGTCTCTTAACCTGACATAAAACATTCACTTCTCTATCGCCGTTGGATATGTCACTATACCCCTATTTCCAGTCAAACTGCGAATAAAACACAAATATTTAAAAAATAGTAACTTTTAAACTATCAACAGTCGGACTGCATGGCCCCCATATGATGTTGCGGACCCGGGACCCAGAATCGAGCGCGGGCCCCTTATTTATTTATTATTATTTTTTTTAGGATCTTAAAATTTGTTTACCCTGCCATTTTTATTGCGCTTATTTCCATTGCATGGGTCATTGTCAATAACGAATGACTAGGGCTAGGAAAAATTCGCGAGTTCAATGACCTTCATGCTAGAATCCAATGTCCTCTGCATACTCAAGCCCCGTCTATTTGTTCATTGTCTGCTGTCTGAATGAGTAGCAGGTAATGGACAAATGGTGGGGCTTCGGTATACACAGGATAATGGATTCTAGCATGTTGGTTGTTGAACTCGCGAAATATTCCTAGCCCTAGTAAACAGCAAATGAAAATCTATAAAGAAAAATTAATTTTATTAAATATTGTTACAAAAAATTAGTTTAGAATATAAAGCCGTATTTACAACTTTCTTTTAACAACTGGAAGACTTGCATTTGAAGAAGAAACAGAGGAAAAGACTGCCAAGCAGTTCTCTGAACTATCACAACCATGAGCGAAACAGTTTGTTGTATGGCAAAGTCTTGAAAATGGCTATGAAATGACTCTAGTTTAAAAAATTGAAATGAATTTATAGATGTTGTAAAAAACACTAAACTCAATTATACACCTTCCTGGCTTTATTTAAACAAGATTGGTCGATAACTTAAAAGTCGACACTTTTTGCCAATTCGTTTTCCATTGCTAAAATTGCTAAATGATTAATAGACGTGCTTGGCCAGTTGTGCTTCTCAGCCAGATTTTGAGCGTGTTGGCCATCCTGATACAGTTACAGGAATTGTACAAAAAAGTTTTACAAAAATAGTTTTTTCTCATATATAGAGTTCAGAAGCTTAACAGGGTCTTTTTCCGAGTCAAACACGGTACCATGAACACTCTTAATTTGCATTATTTCTTCGTTTAAGACATCTGAATCTGCTAAGTCTTGGGGGTACTTGGAAACCAGTAATTTGGTTTTTCATTTTCAACCACTCACTATCTAATTCCATAAAATTAAATATTGGAGAAAACATGTCACATATCAATTCAGAAGTGGAAAATCAAGTTTTCAAATCTGCCATGATGAAATCCAAAACAGGAAAAATTACAGAAGCTTTAAATTCATTTGTTGCATCTAGATGAAATTAAAGTTTTTCTTTAAGTGTGTTTTCATATGCGTTTTTATTAGATTGTCTCCTAGTAACGAAGTGAGGGGAGATACCAACAACTTCAGCAACAAAGTTAGATTCCTGCAAAATTATTTCCCATGAATCTCGCAGGTTTTGCCTTTCAACAAGTAAAGTTATGAAAAATATGTGAATAAGTAGTCTGTAACATTTCTCAAAGAAAACAATCGTCAAAATTCAGAAAATGAAATATTAATTCTAATGAGCGACATACCAACTAAGAAACAGCCAAGGGCCAGACTTTTTACAGCAAATATTTTATTCAAGTGCCAAACATTTTTTTAAAAAGTTCACTAACTTAAAGGTTCTTCCATTTGTTGAACATGCTAGGATAGAAAATCTTGATGCAGCATGTTAGAAATCTGGCATATTGCACGAAACTACTAAATGGGCGAATAATGCATTTACAGAAAAATACTGTAGATGACGCTCTAGCCAGTGCGGCCCGTATCACTTCCCTGCTCCTGTGTGCTTCGACAGAGCTGAACAGCTTGAATAAGGTGGGCCCTATAACACGTGCATTACTCTCTTAGGCAGGGCTATACAGGTCACTGAATCTGAACAAAATTTGTACACTGTCGTTACAGTACAAACAGTATAATGGATATACGCAATATGTTAAATATTCGTACCGTAACATACAATGTGCTGAACGAGAACACGCAAAACAAGTGACAAAGAACAACCATGTGGCACCAGGTAGCCTACAACTCGCAGTTGCACACAGAATGACGGAACAGTTTTTGCAGTAGCTCTATAGGGAGGACGAGGATACGAGAAAAACCAAGGTTAGATAAAGGGAATGGCAGCATGGTGTTGAGTTGGCTCACTGTCAGCGCAGAAAGAGATAAGGAGAAGAAGAAAGGTTCCAGTAATGCAGTGTGGTGCTACGTTGCAGACGCATGCCTAGCCACGATCGCCGGCAGGCATGTTATCACTGAAGATAACGCACCGAGTATCTATATAGGCCGTTCACGATAAAGTGAGCACAGCATAAAGTTTTCTTTAGGTTGTTTTGCAGCCATCTGTACTATTTTTATTATGAAAACTTCCATGTAACTAAAAACCCGGGTAAATGTTTCAACACACTCAAAAGTTATTGTATCTTGGACCAATAAAACATATTTTTAATTAATTACATATTCTGTTGAGTGCTCAGTTTATCGTGAATAGCATAATACTAGCATTTTACTACCCGGTCTACCTTCCTTCAACGCCACTCTAAAAAAAAATAATTTTACTTTCACAGTTGACATTGGTGTCGACTGTAGAATGTAATTTTTGTATTGAAAACAGCAGCCCATCATAAAAAAAAAATTCCAGGGTAGGGCCGGGGGTGCTGGCCGGGCCCTTCTACACGGCCCGGTCCTGGACCTGGAGGTACACGTGGACCCCCCCCCCCTCAACCCCCTTGTGGGGGCCATGGTCGGACTACAATTATATGTCCTGGGTGAGTATAGTTCTCGAGGTCTTATACCTCCAAGCAACCGCTTACTTCCTGTACAAACCATGACTCACTTTGTTGTTCATCACATTGTTATAGGATCTTTTACGCTGTTTTGAAATAACCTGAAAGCTGAGAACGAATGAGTAATTTATTGGCAAAAAAAATCTTCTATTTTGTTACCCGCACTTTTATTCTTCTTGTGGCAATATTTTTCTATTCCCAATGTAGAAAAATGTTTCCGTCTGAAAGAGGTATTTTGAAAGGCGACGACACAGGCACCACGCCCAGACGGTCATCTCAGGCGTAGCAGTGTTAAACATACGAAGGTCGGTTAAAGAATAGATTATTTTCTACTATAACATGCCCGCAAATACATAGTACGAACTAATTATAATCATAATTAACAGAAAAAATCTAAAGGTTACTGTTTCGAGATAATGTGCAAGTTTATAACAGAAAATACTGTCTGACCTACAATAGTTACAAAAGCATGTCTAGCATAGCTTGATTCAAATTTAGAGGCAAACAAGAACCTGGATTTTTAAAAGTTCGACCTTCACGGAAAGTTTACTGGAATACGGGCGCCGCCTACCCCACTTCAAAAGCGTTGCAGTATGTACGTAAACAGGTTATTTTCTACTAAAATATTCCACGTATACTCAGTATGCCAACGTACGAAAATAAAACAAACTTCAGACAAGGTCGGAACTTCATTGGTAAAACACCAAACTCATTAAAAACACTGTTTCTAAACCCTCCAAAAGTACTAACCAAATGTGTGTGAAACTCAGATTGCGACCTGCATTGAACTTAGTTGCAGACTTTCAACCAATAAAATTATATTGTCATCGCTTAATGTCTCGTAATAAAAACGGTTCGACGGGAACCTTGCACGCTAGTTCAGCACTTGGATCGTTGAGGCGATGCGGCATTCTGGTACGCACTTTAAGGTGTTTGTGTGCGTGAGGCGAAAATCGATGAGGCACTACGAAAGACACCGGCCGGCACATGTATTGTGATATCGCCTCTAAGCCCAGAGTTGTAGGTAAACGCTCGTGCAATGTTACGCAGTAACATTTTTGCTATAATAATTTTATTGGACGCATCAATGTTTCAAGGTCCAGTATTTGTAGACCTCATTTTCGAACAAATCCGTTACATATACTTTAAGGAACAACCTCGTGTAAACGCTGATTTTAGCAATAATTGATGGCTTTAAAATAATACCTACGCATGGTGTCTTGAAAGTCACATTCACAAGTAGTGTGAAGTGTGTGTTCTTTTCGTAGAAAAGCATTGTGGACGCACGTTCAATGGTCTCCGAGAAAAAAATGTTACTTCGAACAGCTGCACGCAGTTCGAGAACTACAACCAGGCGGCCGCCTTAAGGGCCCGGTCTACCGCAATTTTCACCATTTTTTTATTTTTTATTTGTACCAGCTATTTTTTTCTTACTTTAGACACAAAATGTGACTAAATTTGGCACAAATGATATTTTCTTATCTCTCGTAGTTTTCGCGTAATGGCTTGTTAAAGTCATACTTTGCAGGTTTCCGTTTTAACGACTACACTAAAACCAACTGATATGCCAAACTAAAAAAAATCACAGTGGATAAAGACACCGCAGGCTACAATGACATGCTCTTAAAACTAAAGAATAACAATTATTTGTATTTAAAAAAAATTACTGAAATTTTAAAATTTTTATTTTCAGCTTCAGCATTTTTTCGACCTTTGTCTCCGTTATTTCCGAGCCTCTAACGCGTAGGTAGGCGGCACCCTTAATACACTGAGACTGCCAGGAATAATGTTTTGACGTGCTAGAATATTGACAGCTATTAATACTGATCAAAACTTCGCATTACCAAAGACATGTTATTTCAACAGAGGGGAATTTTCGCACGACCTCCCTGACAGCAGAATGAAAAGTCGTTTTGAGACATTCTGAAAGACCCAAATAATTTTCTAATAAACATGCTGAATTGTTAGACTTGTAGCGACGTTGATTGATGTGCGAGTTCCTTTTCGTAGATATACTAATTTAATGCACGCTAAGTAATATCGTTATAAAAATGATAGTAACCGGAGCGCAAGTACCGATATTTTCGGCGCCTGGTTCTCTACAATGCTCCATCTTGAAAGCAAGCCAGGTGAGGTGACGGTACGGCAACACGACGGCTGTTGTTGACCGTACATATTATGACAGAAAGACGAGCAAACATTAACAGTTACGCGATGGGACATACACTGGATTGGTTTTGCATCAACTAGAGCAAACATATGCGCAGCACAAGCAGCAGTTTCCCTAGACATTTCAGGAAACCAAGGTGCGCTCGGCAATTGTTCACGGCGTAGACGTTGACAAGGCGCGTGTAAGGGGTTTCTCCAATTCGTCTGCACCGGGTGAAGTGTGCGTCAGCGGACAAACCCGTGCCTGGGGCTTACCGCCTGCTTATTCTTTAGCAAATGTATGTGGACACTGAATACACGAGCAAACATCGAGTATCACGTACCAATATAAATTCGTTCAACAAACTACGCTCAGTAGGCAAACTCCTTACCTATAAAAGGCACTTGATTATGTAAACAGACGCGTTTTCTACATATATTCGTACTACAAATACAACAAAGTAAATTGTACACATATACAGTCATATATTTACAATAACTGCGCAACAATAAAATATCGTATAAGGGCAAAGCTGTGCTTGCAGTAATGAGCAATTTAAACATTTACAGACTGGCCTTTTCTTAGGCTGTTGTAAGTGAAGGCGTTACTGCACACATAAAACGACAAAACAAATAAATTATATTATTTTATATGCCTCATCAAAAAATACACATGTTAGGAAATTAAAATTATATTACCTATTTTTTGTATGTGTAGCATATTTGAATATGTTCATTACATAGAAACAAAATACGCTAAACTTTTATTAACATCAAGTTTACTTATCAAATAAATCATTAACGATTACTTTTCAATTCATAACTAATCTATACGCAAAATTAAAACTGCCGAAGAGCAATGACTTACTTAAGATAGAACAGCACTCGTATCATCAGGAACTGGAATAGAAAAACTTGTCTCGCGTTTTCCTAATTTGTCGTCGTACGATATATGGAACTGTCAAATGCTGCTGGAAGTTTTATCTTAGTTTGCTCCTTGAAGCAAATCATAGTAAAGGTAAAGTTACATGAAGCATATCAAAGGAAATTTCTTCAAAGTGAAAATGGCACCGGTAATGAGCGACTACAGAGACACAAAAATGTGTACACAGGTCGCATACACAAACATGATTAAAACTGCTTTTACACCGACAAATGCACAGTTTAATAATAGTACCAAGCCCTGACCAACCCTTTACGTTGATAGTAATTGCCTATAAATAACATATTTTCCGGTTCCATGGTTATCGTACAAGCGCCGTGCTAAAGTAGCGATTTGACAGTATTCACTAGTTACCCAAAGTAAAAACAATTTAAATGATGCCAATGAAATAATTTAGAGTGAAAGAAAATGTATTAAGCTGCAAAATTACACCTTTGTTTTTTACGTAAGAATTATTTTAAGAAGATACAAGTGCTTAAAGATATACACAAATTCAAGTACACTGAAGATTTTGTTTAATACAAATAAATTTACGTGAAATTACGAATGCTTCTTTCTATAAATTAACACATTTAATTTTACACTAAATTTCATTTGTATGTTTTGAGTAGTTTTTACTCTGGGTATGTAGCGAAAATCGTCAAATCGCTACTTTGACACACACTTGTACGAGAACTATGGAATCGAAACGTATTTTATTTGTGGGAAATTGCTATTAATGTAATGTGAAAGAACTGACCAGTGTCTAGTACGATTACAAAATAACGAATTTTTTTGCTGAACGCCCTTAAGAGGGCGTGGTACATAATTCAATGTTAAAAGCATTAATCTATAACTGTAGGCTTCATGAAACCAATTTGCGAAAATTAAACAACAGCAATCCTATGGCCAATAGTTTTAGCGAACGTTTTAAACAAAATTGTTTCCAGTGATAGGAACTTCTGATGCACAATCTCGCCGGAACCTCGTGCATTTAACCATTGAATATTTAACTGCGGCGCAAGAGATCGACGCGTAACGAATTAGTAATTCTGGACAAATATTTACTCCTAAAGTTGGCAAACACCATTATCTAGGATTGCCATAGAGTATTTTATCAATATTGGCTTCGAAAAAAAGCGTAGAAATCAATTGATGTTTTCATCGTTTATTTATATACCACGCACTCATTAGTGCTCTCCGGTAGAGAGGTTTCTCTTAAAACAAAAATTCTCAGAGAATTTAAATAAGAGAATATTAGCAACTGTTCATTTAAGAATATCCGGAGTCGAACGTGGAGGTGTGCGAAAATATAAGGCTGGATAGTACCGGTAATCTTCTTCAGTTTGAAGTAGACTCAGCAACGAAGACGCTCAGAATCCCGGGAACGCCAGGAAAATCGCCACCCTATCCCAATAGACGAAACTTCGTCCTCGGCGACGTCAGCCCTCTGGTACGAGTCCAGCCCCGCACCACACGTCCACAATCGTGGCTGATTCGACACCAACGATCTACTACCCTCCTTGTTCTGTGCCAACGATTATCGACACGTTCCTTTTCACTAATACCGGACTCCTCTAATCTGCAATTGCTCTCTGTCTTTGCCCTGCGAGGTCTCACCTCGCGCACAAAACCAAAGCTATTTCCATGAATTTAACAATAACACGTAAAGTTACTACATTAAATATTCAGCAAACATTTGTAAAATTAAATGAATACTAAAACCTTTAAACAATAATGAAGTTAACTGTTAAACTGGTCAGGTTATTCTCAATAATTAATAAATATTTTAAAGTTACTTCCACAAATTATCTTGAAACGTTAAACATTATTTTAAAGTTAGCTGCCTGTAGGCCAAATCTACATTACGACGTAAACTGTATTTTGTCGTTAATAGCTTACTATTAGGTCTCTTCTTAAATGCAAAATGCAGTACGTCCAACCTGAAGTGTGAAGACCCGTAAATGTACAATTAAAACGATTTTGACATAATATTCCGGCGTCGCCTTTTGTAAGAAAAAATTGTGGCTGCAGCGAATAGCCAAGGTATGACCTGCTGCGTGGCGCAATAGTGTCCTCGGTCTACAACATAGCCCTGCTCAAAAATCCGCGCCACGAGTTTGAACGAACATGATGTTTCTTGCCCGAGATGCTACTTGAAGTGCGGGGTCTTCTTCCCGGGCTTTATTTTACATTTTTGAGTCTTAGCATATTCTGTTGAAATTACTACACTTTTTGCAGCAGTTTTTAAAATTATACAGTTGCCTTCTAATTCAGCCACTAATTGTATATATGCATTGCCTGATGACTTTGAAAACACGTGAATTTACGATTTGTAAATAATGTGTAACTAATTACGACTTTATTATTGGTAAGATATAATGGATTCATGAGTCTATCGAAAGGTAATGTATTTCACAATAGTTATAGTTAAATATTTTAGAAAGTATTTTTAAACAACCAAAATAAATAACATGGTTGGGGATGTCCCGCCTTACGGCATCCCAATATCATTATGACCCGCCGACATTCCAAATGATAACCGCAATTCGTAGATATTGCAGCTGCACGGAAACAAATCGCGGGGGGCTGTCAGAGCACAAAGAAATGACCAGAACGCGAGGGAGCGCACGAGCTGGATACGCCGGGGTTAATAACAGTAGTGACATCACGCGTCCAGTTGACCCTGCCGTTAGTTAAATATAGAAGCTGGACAGCATTGTCGCCCATAGCGTCGGCTCCAGCACAGCCCTCCATCGTACCGACTCCAGGGTATACTAATAACACCAATTTATCGCGGGAAACTTTGGCCGACTGCTAGGCTTCTTTAATTAGTTATTGGCGTGCCCAGCGATAAGTCTGTTGACTCCCTACCTGCCCTCCAAACGCGTTGCAGCGAGTTACGACTATTCTCTTTTTGACAAAACTACTTGACGCACATTATATCTGTGTATCTACGAAAAGAACACACACTTCAAACTATGTCACTATAGTTTTAAAAATTCGGCATATTTATAAGAAGCATTATTTTCTGGACCCTCAGAACGGCCAAAAACGGATTTTCAGACTGCCGTATCTGAAAAAATTAACAATCGGATTCAAAAAACGTAACTATAGAAACAAGAGTTAGAATTTGAACTACGCTGCCCATAAATAAAATAATGTGGTCACCGTTTGAAGACAAATATGAAAAAGGATAATAGTGAAGTACTGCACGGAGAGGCGATGATGTCGGTCAACGGCGCTCTTGCCACTCCTGTCTCACACACAGACGCAGCCTATCTAGTGAGACACTATCATTCAATCAAACAAGGCGTAGGCCACTACACTGTTTAGAAGCCTAGTTTACATCAACGATAACATTGATAACAACACGTGTTTTCCACAATTACTAACAATGAAAAATGCTTGAAATTTGTTCACGTTATCAACACAGTAGCCAACATTCTTTGCTAGTATTTATAAAAAAAAAGTTAATATTCGTTACCAACACTTTGTTGAAAACATTAGCTAGTAGCAAAAATAATGAATTTTAGAAATATTTTAATAACTTTGTCACCAACACAGTTGATAACATTATTTTCCCCACCCATTCTAGGACGGTCTAGATCAAAAATGTTGGTACTAGCAATGTTATCAGCAATGTTGTAGGTATTTTTATTATCAACATTGATATTAACTTCCATTCACAATTCTTACAACTTTGTTACTAACATTGGTGTTTTCAGCAATGTTAATAACACATTTGCTATCGACATTGATAGAAAACAATGTACCACGATAGCTTAAAATTTGTTTATAACATTTTTGTAACTAACATTTTGTAATTAACATTGTTACTGTCATTTTTTCTGTGTAAACTGGGCTGTACAAAAAAACCGGTGGCACGAAAGATTAATGCAATTTTCCACTACCTGTACTGATATAAGCGAGATAAGAGATATTTTCGACCGTTGTTATCGTACCAGCTGTCTCGTACAGGAAAGTGGAATTCGAAGCATATATGACCGCTTGTATTTCCAGAGGAACTGTAGTTCGTTGTACCTGAATTATGTACTTAAATTGTAAATGTGACGTTAGTTACAAGTCAATTTCCTCACAGATTATGAAATTAGGCCTACTTAAATCTCAGTATAACCAAACATTCAATAACTCAGTCACAACAACCTAAAGAGAAAACGAGTCAGATAAAAGCCGTGCAATATTGCTTCAGTTAACTTATTCTGCGGCACAAAACAGGCTCATAGGCTCGGTAAGTCTTTCTCCGGCGGCCTCTAGTGGAATCATTGCACATTCTTGGGTCCGGTGGCAATATACTGCACGCACCTCTTCCGTCCTCATCATAATTGTAGGCGAGTCTGCCCACTATACAAAACGCCGCGCGGTATAGATTCACCAGGGCAAGGTGGGTAGGTTCAAAAGCGATCAGTATATTTTTGCGCATGTGGTACAATGTTTTTCTCAATCAAAGAAGGCTGTAAGAGATGACAAAGTTCGGTAAAAGCTGGCTAGCCTTTCTCTCCAACAGGTACTTTATTTAAAATTTCGGACTCTTCTTCTCCTATTCTTTTCAATCACTCAAGTATTCTCGTGGAGTATTTTGAAAAACCACGAAAATTCTACATTTGGATGGATGAACAGGGGATCAAACTCGTGTCCTCCCGAAAGCAAGTGCATTGTTTAAAAACTGCGCCATCTCGTACAGTTTAATTTTAATACAAAGGTAATAGAACGTGTGTTTATATTTTCATACGTTAAGTCTACGAACGTCCTTAGCACTGCGTCAAGTTGAAGGGTAGCAATAGTATTCATAAACATTTACAGTTCGTTCAGCAAACGTTACGTACACGATAGTATTGAGTCTTATGTTATGCTGCGGGAATGATTTTATATTTTAGTTTGAAATTAAGTAACCTGCGACTTTAAACCAAATAATAAACAAGCTAGTTAGCATCGTAAAATATAAATGTAAGCGACAGTCAATATAGGACGTGAGGATATATGTTTATGAACCTTAGTACCTATTCATGTCATTACAAATACTGCACACGCCTAGATAACCCAAATACATTACACCTAACGATAGAGCAAACAAAACCCAAACACAATTTTATTTCATCCGATTATCGTATGGACGCTTGATGCAATTAGTACTACCGGCTTTCTGTCACTTCGTCCATTCAAAACATGCGAGTGAATAGTTTTTATAAATCAGAAAAAATTTTATGGCAAAGGGGGTGCGGTAATTTGTTTGTACCAATTCTACACGCTCCGAAGAATTAAAACAGAGAATGTCTATATAAACATAGGCAAGTGTAGTGAGTAGCATCTAGCAAAGGTCTGAATGGCAAAACTATTTGAACAGGCACAAGTATTAGTATCTACCAACCCAGCGGCAACAAAAAGAACGGCACTGTCATTTCTGTACTGAATTGTTTCTGATCAAGAGTAAACTAATCACCGGTGTAAACAGAACGAAACTAAGCTCAAGGAATATAAAGGAAATTGCCGAAAGTTGAAATTTGTTTATAACAAGTTTCCTTCTGTTACACAGGTATATCTGTATGACTATACAGTTGATCATAATTAAATAAAACAGTAGTAACTGGAAATAAATTAAGATAATTGGTAGAGATGGTGAAATTTCGCGAATTCAATGACCTGCATGCTAGCATCAAATATCCTATGCATACTCAAGTCCCGTCTATTAGTTCATTGTCGAATTTTCCACTGAGTAGCAGCTAGTGGACAAATGGTCGGGACTTGAGTATGTATAGGATATTAGATTCTAACATGCAGGTCATTGAATTCGCGAAATTTCACCATCTCTAATAATTGGTCAGCAATGAGTTGATAGTTTTGGTAACACACGGCAATACAATGCGACACGATACAAACCCAGAGCCCAAGTTGAAAATACTGACAACTACCAACAGACTGTAAATAAACCTAGGAATTTCTAAGGGTTGGCAAAAGGAAAAAAAAAACACGTTTCATTCATAAAACCAAGCCAGAAGTATAAAGCTTACATCGACTTGAGTGCATTCTAACATGTCATGAATGCGCCTGTTCACTGGGCAACCATCCGCATAAAAGAGCACAGTTGGTTGCATACTTTACAGGGACCAGTAACTACAGAAGAAAGTCGAGAGTTTATGATTACCGCGGCGTTCGTGCCAGTCAGTCTTAATTCATTTTTCTATAGAGCTCTAGGTTTTCCGGTGTTTTCATTGTATATTTATGAAAGCCGACGTGTATGTTTACTGCGATCAGAAACAAATGCACTTCACTCTCCACAACAACAAACAGCTAGAATGTCTGCAGTAACTACTACACTTAGTAAACACAGGTAGCGTCGCAAGGCGCAGCTACGAGTGTTCAGAAGGCGTGTATTGCTATACTGTACAGCAACCACAAGTTGCGACTAACTTACCAATGTTTGCCTATTGATAGAAGCTGCGCGAGGCATTTTTAGCCTACTTCCCATACGAAATACTCATGCTTAGAGTGATTATGCATCTGTATGTACTGATTAATTTTAACCCGTAGACCGATCTTCATTAAACCCAGAACACGCTCGGTTATTAGTAAGGTTAGCAGACTTCTGAGCTGTCCAATCATTTTTCTGCGGAAATGAGAAACATCGGCGTGTCTGACACAGTTACTAAGAATGCTACAGGGATAGAGTGCAGCACAGTAGAATGCCATTTTTTATTTCCCTAACGAAATTATTTTAGTCTAATAATGGTGTTTTTATCACTTCAATACAGTTTCATCATAGGAGTTAGGATAAGAAATGTACAATGCTTTATACATATATATATTTTATTTTTGGGAGTTACGCTATTATTTTTAATTTTATAACGACGGAATTAGCGTTTGCAAATATTATCTAACAGGAAAATTAATACTCAAAAAGACCCTCGTGACACAACTACAGTCTAGGAAATACTTTAAGTAAATATGATTACATTGTGATATGCCAATTTCATTGTATCTAGTGTGTAATTATGTATATAGAATTGAGCAAATGGACACATAAAGGGCCATTATTTTTGTTTAAATGTAGATGTCTTATTGGTATGTGGTAGCTGCAATCAGCACGAAAAATTGCACATAAACTAACTTTAGCAGAATAACTCACTGTAATTGTACATACCTAGAAATAGTATTAATTGGGCTACATAGATGATTCAAACTGGGCAAGACTCTGTGAAAGCTGTAGATTTTAGTTAAATTAGTATTAGGTTAGTGATAAATAAAATATGTAAAATTTATGTTATATCTAAGAGGATGATGAGGCCGTAATACACTCGCAAAGGCCTGAGTTCTTAGCCGTCGTAAACAGAGTTTAAATGTGACAGGGTTTCTGATTGGTCGAAGGGAACTAGGGGTCAGTGTAGCCGACTTGGCGTGGGGACGCGGATTTCGAGAGGAGGAGAGGTATCTCAGTGCTCGAGGCAGCCGGACGTGTTGTCGTCCTCGGGGCTGGACCACGTCTCGCAGAAAAGTCGCCGACAGTGTGTCTGTCTCGGGATATGATTTGCGAGGATTAACAGGATGACATTTGCAAGCATCGACAAGTCGATTGGTCCAATTAGTTTTTTCGTGCTTTGCCAGACCAAGGAGACGGGAAATGCGTCCTTAAGGACTGAGACGCGACAAAGCTTTGGAATTGGCCATTTTTTCCATAATTTACATGCGGCGCGGTGTTGCGTGAATAGTAAAACGAGGAGCAAGCAAACAATGCTTTACAGAAAAGCGTGCGTCAATAAAGTTAAAGCGACAACCCTATGATTTTATTTGCGAAATTTATTCGTTAGGCTTGCATCTAATTCCCTATAGTCATCAAAACTTAATGCCATGCAGCTTTTAGTTGCTAAAGTCCTTTACAAACGCGATAATTTGCCAGATTCTCGGATAATTCCTCAATTAATTTATGACTATTGTTGATAATCATGACTATAGATAGTTATATCTTTCTTCTTCATTATTAAACAGAGCTGACATGGAAAGTTTTATGGTACTCAAAATAAATGCTTTGTTCTAGATGCCTACACTTGTTCCTCATATTTTACTAGGAAGTCGCCTTAAATCGCGGATCAGTGACCTGGTCTATTCTGTTCAATGGTTAGCGAGGACCATTTGCCGCCGTATCAAGTAACGGGTCATCTCAATATTAACTATATTATTTCAACATACCCGCTGAGCTAGACCGAGGCAGAACTGTTTAAATTAATATTATGGATCGGCAGGGACACTTGCGTTAATTGTGTTGTAGTCCGCCGTCGAAAGTCAACTTACAACATAAATTTACTATAACTTTATTGACATACACAAACATTTTTCGCGCGATTTTCCACATTTTCCTGTTATCTCGTTTCTGATTGTCGCATAGTACAAGTGACGTCACAAGTCACGTGGGCCAATCAAATTCTCTATCGCCATCTGCACCATCATTTCGGACAGCACGGACAGACACAACTGCACAATAGTGCCAGGGGCTTTGTACGGCACTTCAGTTGTATTTCGCCGTAGAGCAAGGGATCGGTTGTTTCACATTTAAGTAGGTTTGGGGCGTGTAGCATTATCACCTATAGCAGAACTCGCAATATTATTCACAATCAGCAGTTGCCTTAAAAAAAAAAAGTTACTCGCCGTGAAGTAGCATACCTAAACGAACTCGCAACGACGAAAATACAATCGCGCCCCTGAGAAATGAAATCGTGTTGCACTCAGCGTTTACACCAGCCTGCGGATATTTTGCACGCTCGGGAGATAGTACAGCGCGGGGCAATAAGGCCTACTTTTGGTCATTCTGCACCTACCACGTCGCCTCTATGTGCAGGCGCTCAAATGGCGTGCAAATGCAGTCTCCCCGTCAGCGTCTTGCTACAAGGTACTAAGCAGAGGCCTTCATTTGTTTTGGTCAGGCAATTTAAGTATGGTTCAAGCCTAAACAAAACTCCCTAATTCCCTGTAAAGAAAGTTTAACAGGTAAAACCGACACCGAAAAAAAAAATAGTTTAGTAAGATTTTTTTTAAACTTTTTATTTTAGTAAAATTAGTTTCTTACGCTTTTTACGCCTCACTTTTATAACTTGCTTTAGCCTGCCACATCAATACCGTTTCTATTAGTAGTGTCTTTTTATGGTAACTTGATTGACGAAGTATATTAAGTATACCAGTTGCGACGATTTATCTGTTTACATTTGGAAAATGATTGATGTAAAAAAAATTAGTATTGTAACGTAATTTGTATTCACTTGTAAAATTAGCTTTTGCTAATTTTAATACTGTTTTTTTGTATTTGTTTAGACTTTTAATACATGTTAATTTCAAATGAATATTTAGCGTTTATGTATCTTCAACGTAATCTAAAAGGTAGCAGGTATGAACACCGACGTGGAAGTTAAACCCTTCATTGGCTAATTTAGTTCGTGAAGAAACCGCCGGCGCCACACGAGACGTTTTCGAAATCTCACCCTCTGAAGTAGGTAGGTTACCTCAGTCACATGACCAGATTTTGTCGATAACCAGAATTTGATCAGAATGCATGTGATGCTATCCAGTATTATACGATGGCGGGAAGACAAAAGTAAACATATTATATCTGTTAAATATTTTGCTAAAAGGAACGTCCGAGGCACTTTGTTCATGCGTTATTCATATTACGTATAATATTCGCTTAGTGCTTGTTTCTTAGATATTTTTAACACAGTGCATTCTGTTTCACTTCGCTGAGGTTTTGGTTATGTGCACTGTTCACATTTCGTCCCAGCTGAAAGGCAACGTTCGTCTGCTGACAGCCACTCATCCAGCTCTCGGGCAGGGTAAGTGAGCAGTTGATCGAGAGGCTGTAAGATGAATATTCTAACACGCGTAAATTGCACTCGGGTTAAATTTCCAACACCTTCAACTGAAATGACTGCCTACCTACCTACGCTCGTGAACTTTTGAAAGCGCCTTTGTACAGCGGTGCTGATTTTTAATGTTGGTAGTAATCTAGAAGTAGGAGATTTAGAGCAAGTTTTATTTCGTTCGTGACCTTGCCGGCAGAAGTACTAATTATACGTTGCTAAGAAACGTCCTGGAGGTTAGCAGTTTTATCAGCTGGTTTCGTTGAAAAAAAATGAAAGGCACGCGGGCGAAACTGGTACTCACGGAGGGTTTTCACTATCGTATATATTTTTAAGGGGCGATATATATATATATATATATATATATATATATATATATCAAATACGACGTAAAGCCAAACTAGTGCTTTCCTGATTTAAAAACAAAAATTTTAATTTCAGATACAAGAAACTGAAAGATCCCTTTTAGCAATATTGAGGGGGCCATCAACATGATTCTAATAGTAGAACTTTAGTCTTAGTGTAGTCTCTTTTAATATATGATCAATACATTGGGATCCGTTCAGTAATCGACACGCTAGCCGACGTCAGCGTACATGTTAGTAAAGGTTTTATGTCGGGAAAAATTAGTGACAAGCTGAACTTTTACCAATTGTTTGAACCCATTTAGAGGTATATTTTTCCAAAAGTCCTCACCCCTCCTCCTTGTGCTTTCATCTCCACCGCTCCTTAAACATCCAATTTGCATGCTTTTGGATTGGCGTTTATACCTTATTACAATATGCCCTAACCGATTTTTTTTCGATTTCTTTCTTAATTTATGACATTAAAAAAAGGTTTTCTGATGTTTTTTCGCTAAGATTGATATGTACATAGATAAACGTTAAAATGTGCAAAAAAAATTTACATGTACGTGAAGTTTAGTACGGTTATTTTAATTCAGCTATTTTATTTACGAAAATTCGACTATACTGTTACAATAAAAGTTTTACAGTTTTTTTTAGCTTTCAAACGATATGCATATATAGCCTACTTACTGGGGGAAGATTATATGGTAGAGTAAGTTAAAAAACCTAGCATGCGCCAGCCACAAAACCGGATTGATGCCGGGCTGTCGTGTTTTTTTTTTTTTTTTTTTTTTTTTTTTTTTTTTTTTTTTTTTTTTTTTTTTTTTTTTTTTTTTTTTTTTTTTTTTTGTATTCGTAAGTTATCATTAGATTTTTGTTAGGAGCAGCGTTGCTTTTAACTTATACATAAAGGGTAGTAGCATAATCCACCACCTATGGACCCGCCATGTTCCGGACTGGCAAGATTCGGCACATGTGATATAGCCTCATACTGTTACGTATAGTGCAATCAAGAGTAATCAGTGGTGTTCATAACATCACGGACATCTCGTCTACCACAAACTGATGTTCCTTTCTTGATCATCTATTTATTTGTACCTGTACAATTCATTTCATGACTATATAATTATTTACTCATGGTCTCATTCATAATTCGTTGAAACAATCCTACCTATGATTAAGTTATTCACTACTGTCTACAATTAAATATGAAGGGTAAACAATATTTCCAATTAACACACACTTATTCATCATCAATCGCATATACTTTATCAATAGCTGCTGTGTTACACGAAAGACCATTGCAATGTTCACACATGGCTGAATACATACCTGATTTTCGACAGCCACAATTCCCACAAACAGATATGCAAAAACATGGTACTAAGTACAACAGTTCATTTGGTGCGAAAGGCAATTTAAAGCACTTGTTTCTCTTCTTCAGCTTTCTCTACAGACTCCAGCTTCCATCCCCATTCAGAAGCACACAATGTGTGTATCACAGTTTTTCCATTCATAGTAGTCTTCAACAAAAAACCTGCATAGTCTCCAGCGACCAGTTTTGTTTTGATAAGACCGTATCATAATACATTCAGGATTTAACGACCCAGAATACTTCCTTTCTACCTTTAGTTGGGTCTCAACACTAGTATCTTGAGTAACATGTTGGATTCATCCCAAAGTGAGAAACGTGTTCAAGCCATCCATCAAATGTGCAACACTATTATTAACAGTATCAAAAAACAAGCTTTATGAAAGCACATTCACAAACATTTGGTAAACCTGCATTTATTAGAGCATTTAAGTACACAAAAGTTCTGTAATAATATTCACAAGACACCCAAGGAAGATTAATAACATGTTTAGAACCATACAAACGAAGTGTCAGCGCTAGGCCAATGAGAATTAGGAAAAAAACATCCAGGCCTTTTAGCTGATGTAATAGCATGATTTACGGCTAAACATTTTCTGTTGACCGTTTCTGGCCGAGACGTTCTTCTTCCCCGAGACACTCTGGGTGGAAACTGCTAATGAATTTGGAATACAATTTTCTCCCTCAGATTTAATGTTATTTGTATGTGGGTATGTATGGTGATTTGATGCTATCTTTTGAATATATTATTTAATAATGTCAGCTACAGCTACAAATATAGAATTTTTGGTTTTAGAGTTTGTGTGTCTGTAGTTTTACAGTTCTCGCCTATTTCGTAAGAGGCACCAACATTCTTTCTACTATAAATATTTGCTACCATACCGCATTCTCTCAAATGTGTTATAAAATAAGATTTTTCAAATGTTTGTCAGAATATATTTCATTCTTCCCTGAAGTATCTGTCGTGATATCATCATATATTGCAGTTCTTAAATTGAATATTGGCATCTATCACTTTGATTAAAGTAATTGCAGAGCATTAAAGAGAAACTATATGTCGTTGGTCTATGCACAGATCCTTCAGTTTGGTTTGGTTTGCCTTAAAAAACATGGTATGATATTTCTTACGATATCGTGCTTCTGGTGCAACAAGGTTACTAACATAAACGACGGGCTTTCACTAATGCTCCCAGTTCATCTTTTTGTTCTTCATATTTCTGCAGTAAATTTTCCGATTTCTAGTGTTGCTATTGTGCGAATTTTCTTCCTGAGATCAAAATCAGTCTTAAAATTTATTTTTGCCATCTTTCCAAACTTAAAGCAAACTAGTCTAATTTCTTGTCTAAACTACGCAGAAGTGATGAAGTAGAAGGAAGAGGTACGTCAGAACTTTGCGATAATGCGTTTGCTTCTTTAAATACTCGAAGGTCTCCTACAATTTGCCGGCACACTTTATGCTGTGTAATACTTGCTTTCCCTTCCAGTTTCTCATGGAGATTAACTTTTGTGTTATGCTAGCTTCAATAATTGTCTTCAACCCATTCGTTACAGCAGAATCTCCATCCAAATTGTCCATTTTTAAGTCGTTAAGAATTAGGTTAATATCATAGTATATGTTTATCCCAAAGAAAGTAGGGATACTAAACAAGTCATCACAAAAAAATTAAAAATTGGTAACGATTTTATTATTGACGAATAACTCTGAACCTGAAAATATACTTCTAAAACGCTAATGATGTAAAATTACGTAATAAATTTGACATTATTTAAAACCTAAGTGAAAATTAAAGCGTAGAACCATGCCGACGTTTTACGTTAACTATTGCTTAAATAATCGTGGACTAGACTCACGAGCACAACTGGTGTATAAATAATTACGCACTACACTAGAACTATTGACGAGAAGTATACAAAACACGACTATGTTGACCCATCAGCTTTCTACTGTACTTCTGGTTTCTACACTGTTAAAAAATTCCGTAAATTCACGGAAATATTTACAGAAAAGTACTGTAATTTTACGGAAGTGGCTACCGTATTTTTTGTTTACGGAAATGTCTCCGTATTGTCAGTTTATGGATGTTTGACCGTAATTTTCCATAAATTCATGGATATATGTTTCTACAATTTTTCAGCTTATTTTACTGTGTTTCTTTTTAAAAAATGATACATTATCACTATGACTCCTAGAGTTAATGTGCACGCACACTTGTGCTAAACGAAAAGAAGACAAGACAAGCTAAGGTAATAGAAGCTAAATGCTGCTTCCAGGTTGTCCACGCTTTGCCGCGAAGAGACTAGAGGGTATGCACCTTTAAATTTATTTATTTCTATAGGATAAAATCTTTTTTACATAATGATATTAATGAAATTCTGTAAAATCAGGATGTCAAATACAAAAGTAGTCTCTTGCAAAGTCGATATCTTACCATTGCATGGAACCCGCATATCTGTAACTTGTCAGTGTGGTACAATGGTTAGAGCTTCTGCCTAGTAAACATAAGGTCGTGGGTTCGAATCCTAGCAGATTCGAAAAGTATTCTGAATAGTGTGTTAAAATCTCGAGAAAACATAGGAAATAAGAATGTCATATTTCTGAAAAATGGAGTAAATGTAACATATGAAAATATAACTTTTTTTTTAGGAAAACTTATTTTCTGTAATTTTACGGAAGATTCCGTTATCAAGAAAAACTGAGTGTCCGTTATTTGACGAAGATTTCTGGATAATTTTTTGCCTGTACTTTTCCATAATTTCACGGAAATTTTTCTAACAGTGTACTGTGTAGTCTACTGTCGCCTGCACGTGCGCGAGCAATCCAGAGATAAGAAGGTACGACATCCTCGTCCCAATAATAGTCTGTGGTAGTAGCGCGCGCGCAGCTCGCATCGTTGAATTATATTTAATAAAAGTTTTAAACTGTAAACACTCTAATAAACTTCACTTAAATGAATAAAAATTTGCATATTTTACGGTTTTTCTATTTAAGTATCAATCTAAGCGAAAAAAAACTCATTGAACCTTTTTTAAAGAAGATCACAAACCAAGAAAGGAATTGGAAAAAATCTTTTGGGTATGACAAATTGTACGGAGATACGCGCGATAATCCAAAAGCTTGCAAATATGATGTTTAAGGAGGGGTGGGGAGGAAAGCACAAGGGGGAAGGGGGACTTTTGGGGAAATATACCTCTAAATGGGCCCTAACAACTGGTTAAAGTTCATTTCGTCACTAATTTTTCCCGACAATCGTGTCCCCCCCCCCCCTCATTTCCTAGGCTACGTGCTAATGGATGCCTTCTCTTTACGTCTCTCACTTTACCGATCAATATTTTAAACAGCACAGCTATGCTAGTGGCGCTCACGGTTGTTTCGTGAACTAAAACAAAGATACCGAATCATAACGTTGGCAGATTTCCTAGAGTCCAGACCCGTGTTGCTAAGACCGTGCTGGCTAACTTGTGGATTTGCAACTTTCCGCTCTTAGTTAACGACGAGATTTTCGTGGTAAAGTCACAGAAGAATCGTCGCGATAAATCGGCAAGCGTAGCATTCACTGCGTCATTAGCGACGCATTTATGACCAAAACTTCTATTATCCAGATTACGGGTGTATTTACTTCACGCCAATACTTCTTCAGAATGCTCTTATTACGCATTTTGTATCGCTAAATTTTTTTACCGTCTAAGTTCATGGTCCCTGGATTGTAGAGTTTTTTTAATTGATTCAGGGTTTACGGTGGCGTATTGGCTAGAGCATTCGCCTCCCGCTAAAGCCGTGTTCTAAACCACTAGGAGACTGCCATTTATGTCACTAAGTCTACTGCGACCAATTTTAGGGTCTAAAAACTTGAGAATTTAGTATTGAAATTTACTGAGGTAGAGTAGCGCACTAAATTCCCAAATAACTCCGTAAAGTCGCCTGTTGGTATTTACTTAATAAGCTCTATTGTCCCGTATCTCAACTAACAATTGACCATATGCACGTATTAAATAACGAAAAAAATTATCGCCATGTAAACTATCCCTTATAATATACATTAATTTTTAAAATTATTTTCGTATGCTCCAATGAAATAACAAAATAAATTGGTATTATAGTAATTTGATTTCATTTTGTTGCAAGGAAAGCGTAATTAAAAAACATCAGTCGCTGCTCAGGCACTGTGTGTGATATGTATAGTTTATATTTTCAAACGACGTTTACGAAAACTAACCTGCTAGAGTTAGCTAGACTTTCTCAGTCACATGTCCAGATTCGCTCCACTAGATTAGTTTGATTGTGAAGGAATAAATGCAAGCAAATATTCTCCGTTCACTCTTAGTTGAGTTTTAGGATAAACAAAGCAAATTATAAACAAACATGTTCATTGGCTGCCTACCGCCGTGCACTGTGATCTTGCATAAGAAATTGATCTTTTGCTATCTGTCGTGTACATATATAAATTTACCACTCCATCACTTAATGAGAGAGTTTTATTAACAAATATATAAAATATACATACGTTACAAACACAATCTACGACGCTATATGTTTATTACTTTAATTTTGGTTAGCGGACCGTTGGACAGTTGGTTCACGAGTTGGTTCACGAGTTGGTTCACGAGTTATTAACGACTGACGCACTGCTAAACGTACGAGTTTCTTGGTACACTTGCCAGTATTTAGAGACGTACGATACTCTGAAGATACCAAAAGTTTAGTTCAGTAATAATTACCACAGTAAATATATGTCAGAAATATCACAATCAGATATAATGATTTATTTTTTCTAAGTATTTTTGGACGTTAACGCGTCAATTTTGTGGTTATTGCGAATGTTTTCTTTCGTTCGTCCATTTTCCTTCCAGTTCGTCCGAACCACGGCCACGTGGTCCGAACCAAAGTTCCTTGTTCTATTTTGTTCCGTCCTCGCGTCGGTTTATATTTACGTCACTTGCAGATTAGGTTATGTGATGCTGGACGTGAACAGTGAAAATGTCTTGCATGGTTTTCAAAACGTGGATATATGTCTTCATTACTGAACAAACTGTGGTGATGTTTATAAGGCAAGAATAAAAATCTCGCATAGCAATCTTTTATGTATAAAAAAAAAACAATATGTGTCGTGAATTATCGACTGATTGTTTGGTGATTTATAAAAGTAATTTTCCAAAACGAAGTACAAAATAATCCAGGAGGACTTTACAGTAAGTTTAATCACTCATCTTGTTGACAACTTTTTTTCTTCATGTAGTACCAAATTTTCGTTACGTTAATACCGGAATATTTGAATACAATCGTTAGTCATGACTTGACATTTACTATTAAATTTTGAAATATACAGTAATTACACATGATGTCAATATTTTTATCAAGTTTTTGTGTAATTTTTGTTTCCCTATGTCGATAACACGTACGAAATTTTCACGCAATATTGTTTTAATATATACGGCGTTGTTGTGTCCTATGATGCCGACTGTACACACTTTTGTCGGTTGGAAATAGTACGTCGGCGCGACGCACAAATTGAGCCAATTAGAAGCTAGCAAAGTGCAATGATATTATTTTATTTGTTTACTTCAGAACTCAACTTAAGAGTGAATGGAGAATAGCTTGGTTCATTTTTGGGGCGCAAACATGCCTCCCCGGATTACTTTGTAAACTTAAAATGGTTTGTATTTTAATCTACCCAGGCTGAGTGACTTTCCGTAAAGGCCTAAGGAAGATACGAGAAAAATAACAGAATAACATCGAAATTATATCAAACCTCTAGTTTCCTACTTAGCTGTATGCAGCGCTGATATTTGAAGTTCGAAACTATCCACCCGTAACTCGTAAACCCTAAATCACCAAATTGGCAGTTTCAAACACGATCTAGGTTCAATTTGCCGTTAGGTCGCTCCCGATTTTTCGTGCGTGGAAAAACATGGCGGGCGTTGCCGTTGGTCCGCGTTTTTTTTTTTGTTAGTCCCGTTTTCAGCGTCCGTGTATTCTGTCGTCACGATACAATTATGTAACATTATCATATCGTGCTCTTAAGACATTCATTATGTGGTGTTACACACGAGTTTTACACATGTAAAGTTATACAGTAATATCTAAATAAACTGTAATCCTGGAAAAAATTCTCTACTTGTTTAGCAAACATTTTTCCAGGGTGGAGTATATCTGAATAAATATTTGCGAAGCCGAATTTTTCTTAATTTCATATCCCGACACAAGACTACTATGGAAAAGGAATGCGTTCTTTTAGTCAAATATTTGCTCACTTAGTTAGAATGACATTTGTATAGTTACTTTATGTGCCACACCTTGTCACGCGCTCACCAGACCAGTTCACTTAATTTAAACCGGCTTTTATTGTACTACTGGCACTATTACCACGTCTTTAAACTTACATCACGCATGAACGTTATAAGTGAATAATCCAAGGCAACTTATTACCACGAAGTCATTCTTTCTGCACAGTAAAAATGTAAAGGATGAGTGTAAAATCAACAGACTGCGACAGGTTATGAAAACTTACGACGAAACTGCAAGTACCAAAAATAAGTTTTTCCCTTAAATTAATATTACTGATGGAAATAAGTGTCCCCAGAATATCGTTTTAAAATGCTTCAGTTCAAGTTCACAAATCTGTCTTTTGGTCATTATCTATCACGGCAATCATATTTTTTTTTAATGTTAAGGAAGAATTTTTCTAAAACAGTTCACCTGAGAATATCCCGAGAAGACATGTTTAGCTTATGCTCCAACATAAGCCACACTGACAATTAACTTACAACTTAGTGTTGAAAGAAATAATGCAAGTAAATGCGGCCGACCTCAGTTTTCCTAACACACTCTAAATAATAGTTTGTGAATTCACCAGACGTGCGTATAGGAGCGCTAAGAAAGTATGTATGGTAGAATAGTTTCCCAGACATCCACGGTAGCACTCCTAAACCTAATTATAAAACAGTCAAATGCATACTAAAGTTACCAGGCTTGTATTGTAACATTTGTAAACGTTTGCATATTTACAAGACAGAAGTACGGTAACTGTCCCATACTGCGTCTGGGATAATAACTTCCTAAACATTTGAGGAAAAATTTTTACAGTGAAAGAGTGAAAATATTACACACATGGGTAGGATCGCACTCATACCAATGTACAGTCATTAAATCGATGCTTAATTGCGACTGCTTTATCTTTTAAACTAAGCATTTTGAAATTAGATTTTTGGCAGACCATAACTCTGACTTTTAAAATTTCTTCGTGTGCTCTTGTACGGCACAACCTGCCCGAGTCTCTCGGTCGAGCTCACTTTTATCCTGTATATTTGCCTTCATTCATGATGTTCAAAAATCCAATGCCCAAATTGATAAGGAAGTGGAAGGAGACAAATAAAAATTAAATTAGCCAAATAAGCATGTGTGAGGAACAAATAGTTTACGAGTAAAGAGCATTCATGTGTATCGGGTGAGATTCAGAACGACAGTAATTGTTTACGGTACTTTATTTATTTAACAATGTCACAATAAACGTTAAAAATGAGCAGCATTAACCTCAGCGCAGAGCCGGTATAGATATAACAGGATGTCCCGTGTTCTGTGGAATACAGTATTTGTGGGTTGTACATCTTTCAGTGAACACGGCACTCCTTGCTATGTCGATACCGGCTCTGCGCAGAGGTTAATGCTGCTCATTTTGAACATTTATTGTGACATTGATCAAATTAAGTACTGTAAACAATTATTGTGTCTTCTAAATCACACCCGATACCCCTGAATACTCATTAGTACTAAACTATTCGTTTCCGACATATGGTTATCTGGCGAAATATATTTGTATTTGTCTCCTTCTTCCCTATTACTTTAAGCATTGAATTTTTGAACACACTGCTGTATACAGTCACATGAAGTAACTTTGCACAATATCGGGGTAACATTGTGCCAGACATTTTCTGTTATAAATTGGCTTTGTGATCGTCAACCATTAAACAACTTTATGAATATCAAATTTATTCATCAAGAACATAATAGTTAGAGCCCAAGATTTTTGGTGGAAAGAATTCTGCAACAGTTTGTTTCAATATCTACGTGCACATCTGCAGGTCTGCTTCTTGATTATTGGCAGAGTGTATAATTGCACAGGCGTGGCTCATTTGACTTGTGCCAACAGGAACAAGGTTACTGCGACACCACACGTCTGTGATTTGCGGGTAGAACCCTAGACGCTGAGAGTTAAAAATAGCCAATCACTGATCATGAAGCTGGGCTGCATATGTGCACATAAGGCATTGAAATAAATTGTTGCAGAATTCTTTTCACCAAAAATCTTTGGCTCTACCGATAATTCTTTCATTGGCGTTAAGAATAATGGGCACTTGTCTCACGATAGTCAAGCGAGACTTACTTTTCTTACCCCACTCTAGTGAGATGTTTAGCAGCGCACATTACAAACCTTATTACATGCACATGTAACTTCGTGTCCTTACCACCTTCAGTTAATTATAAGAAGGGCATACGTCCAGTTTTATTTTCTTACCACTATCCCCTGTATTACCATTCAAAAAAATATTTCAACATCAAACACCCATGGACAGTGTTATGAAAAAAAAAAGTTAACCCACAAATTGAAAAACCAAGTTTATTGCAGTCCTGTGAAAGCACAAAATTGATTTTGTGTTACGGTTAAGTTTAAAATCAATGGCGTAATTTTATTAATATGAGAAAGTATATTGAATAGGGTTTTCAAATTCCTTCAGGCGTATACATTATTTTGTTAAGTATGCATGAAAATGTGGGATGGATCTGTTCTGCATATCACTGTCCAATTAACCTTCAGTCGCCACACACACACACACACACATTTCATAGCTGGAATGTAGTAACTGCATCCCTTACATTTTTGTTAAATTATGAGACTAAATAATAGTAATAATAATAATATTTAAAGCAAGGCTAGTTCAATACAAAATTGCAGTGTAGCATTTGCATAAAAATATTTCCAATATTGCCAAAAGTCAGCAATTTTGCTAAACAGAAATCAGTTGTCAACTGCTAGGAATAGTGGGTGTAAAGCTAGCGTCAACTGTCACGTTGGCAACTCTGAAGGGAGCCGCCACAGGACGTCCGCGAAGATAGCGGCGCGAGGTACACTACCGAGTACAGTTAGATGCGTGTGTAAGTCACTGTACGCATAAAAAAGGAGCGTCCCAACCTTATATTGCAGTACTGGGCTTATGGCGCACGTTGTTGCCAGATCTGAACCGCGTTAAGAAGTTCTGGAGATATACTACTACATAGTTTTGAGTACTACAATACTATATTTTACATTTTTTGAAATGATATAATTATAATACAATTAAGTTTCAATTCAAAATACGTGTCTAACCAATTTTATATCACTTTAAAATATGAAAGTTCACATACTCCACTGATATGAATTCATTATATTAGTAGTAATAGCAATTCGTTAAATAATCACATATGCTACCTATTAAGCATTATAGCAACTCTCGATAAATCATGAGATTTCGTCCATAGGAGTAGCGTTTGTCTGAAGACAAGAATGTTGCTGGGATAATGTTGATCATGAAATTGATGATGGAAAACCAGATGTCGTGTAGAAACTGTAAAATTTGGTAGCCTTTGTCATTAACTTTTGCTAAAAATTACATTTGAAGTGCGAATTTTGTGAAACAAAAGAGCACAAACGTTTGGCCGTATTTGTCAACTTAAGGTACGAGCCCTAATGTCCACTACTTATGTAACACTTATTTTTCAAGTTTAAACGAGAGAATAGGTCAGGATTTGTCCGTCTGTATTGTTTAAATTCGTTTCACTATGATTATAATTGCTCAAAACCAGGAAGTTTAAGCTGATTATATACTATACGGAATTTTCATCATTGATCCAATTAATCGAAACCAAGACTTTTTTGTCTTAAAAAAAATTGAAGACAGCAAAACTTCCAAACAAACTGGGAGAGATTTTTTTTTTTTGTATTTGCTCTAGTTTACGTTTTCGAATGATTTATTTATTTCAACCTGCTGACCACAGTTGAATGCATACACAGTATAAACACAATTAACATAACATAACATTCTTAAAATATTTTTTAAGACTAAAAACTATTTTTTCGTTGAGTAGGTTTCCCTAGAATATAATGCAATATCTTAAGAAAATCTCAAACAAAGAATTATAGACCATTTTCATGTCCGCTTTCTTTAAAACCGTCTGTAAATATCTAAGACCGGAACATTCTGATACCAATATTTTCTTATATTTATACGTTCTATCAAATTAACTCAAGAGGTGTAAAAGCCGAAAAATTTCGTATTGCCTATATTGTGTATTTTAATATTTAATTGAACCGAATTATTAGCATTACTGTTCTTTAGAATGAAATTGATAAAATCTGCCGTAAGTAAATTTAATATTAATGCATTTCAATAATCTTATAATATAAAAATGAATCGCAAAATGTGTTGGTAAGCGCATAACTCAACAACGCCTGGACCAATTTGGCCAATTCTTTTTTTTAAATTGCCACGTCCTGCGATGTTGTTCGTGACCCGCGTTTGGTTATAATAAGAGGTGTCGATGCTCTTCTGTCTCTTACGTGATTAATGTTGGATGATTGGGTTCGTATTAAGTAATGTTGTAGTATGCCCGGCTAGCTCTAATTGAAATAAAAAAAACAGAGGCGTTTCTCTTTTAAATCTGCCTTAGGGACTCACGCACTGCGGGTTGCGTCACGAGAGGTAGATATTTATAGTTTCTTTCGACGAAAAGAATAGGCGCTTCCTCCGGCGGCTTTTGATCGGTCACGACGTTAATTATGTTGCAGGTATCGGCCGCGATCACCCGAAAAGTCCACACTCCGGTGACCCCGAGCTCGCTGTCCACCGTCCTTACAAACCCGACGACGAAGATCCCGACGCCTGTCCTCCGGAGCTCACACACACCCTGCTCGTCTTAAGACTCCATTGCGTCTCCGCGTCGCGACTTTTCTCTCCTGGGCGGCGTCCCCTTCCCGCCCCTCCGGACTCATGGGGGCGGGTAGGTTCCCCCGACCAATCAGAGCGAAGCCCTGGCCCGAACATTGTGTGCGTCCCTTGTGGAAGCCTCCGTATTTATTTAAAATCAAATTAAACATGGGCACATTCTCACAGAAATTACAAGTAAAACACTTAGCCTAATTACTACTTGCTACCTTCAATTAATATAATCCTAGTTCAAATTACGTATGTTACACGGGGTCTGTTGGAGGATGGGAAAAGGAGAAGAAATGTGTAGGCGAGAGAGAAAGAGAGAGGATTGTATGGCACGGAGACAGGGGGAGGTCGGGCGCCCCCCTTCTCGGACAGCATGTGGTACGGCCCACTCATCAACTGCTCTATTGTCGCCAGACCGGCGGGCAATTATCACTCTTAAAAACTATAATCATTATACATAAAATTATCTTAATGTTACTAGCATATTCGAGTCTGTGACATTCCACAGGTTAAAACGATACCAGACACGATACCTCTGTGATAATATTAGTAATAGTCATATTTT